>BQNB010198028.1:0-11166 GCA_026074375.1 Tanacetum coccineum | reverse complement strand
TGTTGTATTGGGCCTGGGCCCATATACATATATTATGAACTAAGCCCAGTAAGCTTGGTGCTCATACTATACGTTATCAGTATTATATTCATTCTTTTAATATTAAAAAATCTTACTGTAGCAAATGTGAGGAAACAAAGTATGATAAATGTTAGTTTTTATAATAAAACACTAGCAAAGCTACTTCTACCCCATGACTCAATACACATAGAAGAGGCATAGGAATCCAACATAATAGGCTTACCAAGTTTAGAAGCGATAATACTTAAACCATCTTCCGTAAAAGCCTGAATAAGAACATCGTGAATTTTAACCACACAGGGTCAGTTCATCCTTACATAAGTGCGTGCTCATATTCCATTTCTTCAAAATGATGGGGCTCTTACGGATCATCCATGGCCCGTTCTCAAGCACAGCTTCCAAACCTTTGGAGTTCATCATTATTCTTGTTAAACCATACTTACCCCAGTTATTTCGAACAAAGTATTCCACAACCGGAAAAGCAATGCGTTTACCAATAAAATAAAAACACTTTATTATGATTATTGTTATTGTTATTATTATTATTATTATATACACACAAAAGTAGACATTATTTGTCCCCTTATAAAATAATGGCTTATGAATAAAATAATGACTTATGAACAGTAGAACAAGATATTAAATTAATCCTTATGAAGAGTAACTTTGATAAATTTATTCTTAAGAGCAAAAGGAGTGGTGTGCTGTTGGCTTGGTGCCGAGCTATGGCGCCAGTTTTGGTTATGGCTCACCATTCTATGGTTCGTGCCAAGGCCTCTCGGCTGTTAGATAACAGCCGACGCCATATTTTTTTTTCTTTTTTTTTTCTTTTTTTGAAAAATTAGCCCTATGGCACGAGTTTTGGTTATGGCTCACCACTCCATGGTTCGTGCCAAGGCCTCTCGACTATGGCTCACCACTCCACTGAATTCTGGTGCCATACGTGCCAAACTCTATTTTCCTCAACTTTTTCTCTATGGCACGAGCCTACAACGACTCCCAGTGCTCTAAGGAACATGTGTCTATGTTCTTTCTCTTACACCTCCATATCTGGACACGTGTTATCAATAACACTAACCTCTCAATGAATCATCAACCACACCCATCTCATACACACAAATCCTCTGAGCACACATAACCCTTCTCCTCCACCTCATCGCTTACCACAAAACACCTCGCACGATTGCCATATAATAAAAGGAGAAAACTACAATTTTGGTCCACTATCTTTACCGGGTATAACACTTTTGGTCTATTTTTTTAAAAAAATAAACCAAAAGTGTTATAACCGGTAAAGATAGTGGACCCAAAATTTTAGTTTTCTCTAATAAAAGAGATCTTCTTAGGTGAAACCTATGTGAAAAAAGGGGGTTTGATTTGTGAGTAGAAAAAAGATGATAAAGATGGTTGATTTAAAGAAAGGGTTTAAGTTAATGATGATATTGGAGGTGAATTACAAAGCGGGGTTATGATTGATGGATTCAAAAGTGTAATTGGCTATTTGCAGACATCTTTTATTATCATATATTATTTCCTATTTTAGTATCCTTCAATTTTTTTAAAGAGTTTTATATTTAGCTTTGCATACATCATTTTACATGTTTTTTATTTTTGATTGCAGACATCAGTTCATCAACATATACGAATTTTGTGCTGAAGAGTCAGAATTCCGGAATAGGAATCTACAAATCATTTTGTATGAAGATAATTGATAAAGAATAGCTTATCATTCATTAATCATGCCCTTATTTGAATAGAGAAGCTAATTGTCCAAAAAAAATTTGTTTTTTAGGATTATGTGTGAGATTGGTTTAAAATTAGATTTGATTTTTTAAGAGTGAATTATACAAATTAGATTCATAAGCGTCAGTTTCAATTTGTGCTTATTGTATTTTTATAGCAAATGAGTTTTTTTGAGTGTTTTCATAGACATAAAATGCTATTCTGAGGGTGAGATAAGTAGTCGGGGTTTGTGGTGATGGCCACGTTGTGTTTTGTTATACCTGAGAAACTGCTTAGGCTTTTTTCCAAAAAACACAAACAGATTAAATGCGGAATTTCAGTCGCACCCTAAAGCTGTTTATTTTTTTACTACGCTTGATAAGATAAATAACCACTTTTGAAGGTATTTGGGATTATTTATCCATACTGCTTAACTAAGTATTACACCTTGAGCCAACTGATCGCTTTCCACCAACCTGTTCACTCGAGTCATCAATAAACATAGCGAGCTCGCAATGCGTAAGACCTGAGTTTAAACATTCAACGCGTCTCAATTTATCACATATAATAAATATATAAGGTAGGATTGTTATGGATATAATTTGCAACTCTTTTTGGGAATATGCTGCGACTATTGCCTGTTTGGTACTTTTCACATATTGTTAATTCATTTTTGGGTTTCCTAGGTAATTATGGTTTCCCAATCATCATTATGTGGTCCTTTGTTTCACAATCTAAGATATAATGCTCACCGCATACTAACATCTACTTCGTGGTCTTTTTTTGGCAGCTCTCTGTTTGTGATGAGTATAGTGCACATGGGCGGCCTAGGTTTGGAGTAAGCCTGGGATCGTTTGTGGATTGCCTCAACACATTCTGTAGACCTCGACGCTCAAGCACAATTGAATTCCCGTATCCGAGGTCCTGAATTTTGTTTTTCTTTTCATGTAATCTTATCGATCGAAGGATCACCTAAAAAGATACTAAATTCTGCTTGACCATCAGTCCACGTTTATTTTGATGATGTTTCTCATTGCACATGTCAAAAAGGATAAAGACTTTTGTTAAGCATACCAAATATTATTAACATAGAATCATATTTCCAAAGTAGATATTGCCGCGCCGGTAACACTTTTAACTCTCGGCGATAGTAAATGAAAAAAAAATGTAATGAGGTCGGTCCGTTTAGAATACCTCTTAGATTGGTAGTATATGTTGTTATGATATTTGCATATATTAGTTTTTGGAAATCTGGTCAAGATCTAAAGTGTCTTTAAGATGAAGAAGGTTATGTATGGTAACTGCTATTAAAATGAGTGGTTTAATCTCGATCATAATTCACAATCAATTAGTTTGTACTTTAACTATAGTGGGCAATTTATGTGTAGATTAAGTGATCTAAACTTATTACATGATTCATACAATATTTTATAATACTGTCAGTTATACTTAGTACCGCAGTGAAAAAAGTATTACGGTATACTACATGCTGGTTAGTTTAGTACATTGTTAGTAGAAAGTTAAAGTTCGTGTTAGTACTTGATTGGAGGAAGATATTTAAAAGATATTTATGAGATATTTAAGAAAAAGATATGTAAGCCTTTTTGGGTTATCCTTAGACTATAAAAGGATCCTGATAAGCAATAGTTAGAAGAAAGACATAACAGACGAATACAGAAGCTTAGAAAATCAAAATATAATTTACAATATCATATGTTACAATCTAGTAATCCGTCAAGAGACACATTATATAAGTTTGTTATTACAGATGGTTCATTGTTCTACTTAGTACCTTGGGTGATATAAGATTCCGCATTAACACAAAGTATTTTATAATCAATGTTTCTACATAGTCATTTGTATTTTATACATCTTGGCATATCATTCCTTTATAGAGTTCTGTCTCATAAGATCCATTCAGTTTGACACAAAGCGACCATCACAATTTCATCCAGATTACTTTTGAATGAATCTATTTAGGTTGTGTTTGATTTTCTTAACATCTTAAATGAAACAGTGGACGGGGTAAAAATATGTCCAAAGTGTACTACTTTTAAAGAGGCTTTTGCAATGAGGTTTCTGGCCTACACATTCCTACCTGTCAACCCACCTATTATACCGCCTTTATTATTAATTTATGAATCGTTTTCCTCTTTTGTAAGATTATCATAAATAGATGTGCCATGGAAACAATTATGTGATGACATGACAAAGTATGGAAATGAAGCACCCTGTGAATTGGGCTCTGCCAAGGTGCAATGTTTCAATTTGTAAGCTGATAGATATTTAATCAACATCCGATATTTATCAATTCTTAGCTTTTGGCATAGTTTTCTACCTTTTTTCTTTCTAAATAGTTATGCCTCAAGGAACTAAAGCGGTAATTGCCAAAATTTTATGATCCTGGAAAATAATTATGTTTGTTTGTGAAATTTTTAATTAAAACTAATATTATGTTAATTTGTGAAATTTGTTACTTTGCGATTTTGTCTGAAACTAATATTATGCTAATTTGTAATTGGAGGATTTACCTAGATGGGTTCATTGCATGGAATGTACAATCACTTTCTAACTTCACGCTTTTTATTTTCCAGGTTCTGCTCGACCTTCTTTCGATCTTCTGGTACGTCCAATCCTTGAGGAGATTATACCACGATCGCAAGTGAACTTGAACCAAGTAAGAATTGACTTGAATCCTATTATACAAATAAAGGCGGTGATTGCAATTGTTTTCTTTATGTAATATTTTTTTTCATGATACACAACCAGCACGTGTTGTTATTGCACCCTACTGGAAGACCATGGCTCGATCGGGACGGGTTTGCTGTTAAATTCTCGAAAAGTATTTTTTTATGGAGGTTTAATGGACGTGATTGGAAGCTTTAGCGTTGTAGCATCTGATGTTGTTTCTAATGCCGCTACATGTAAGTTTGGGCTGAACCTTTTATAAGAGATCAATAAAATTGGTTTGAATTTCACATATATGGGTTGTTTCCCTTTTGTACCTTTAGTTGGCAATAGGGGTTGGTAACAGGCACTTAAGTTTGTTAATTCTTCAAGCATCATTGAAGAAATCTTACAAAGTATAAGCTAATTCCCAAGCACCTCTTGTGTTCAGATTACTGTAACATAGTTTAGACCATAACATGTAAGTATGTAACTATATGAAATGGTGTGTTTGGTGCTGTAGTTTGTGGGCGGCTACAATGAGCGGGTTGGGGTTGAAATGCAGCTGAAAGGGTGTTTTTAGTTTGTTAATTTGGGGCTAAAATGGTGTGTTTGGGTGCTCAAAACTGGGTGTGTTTAGGTGTTGAAATGGATGGTTTGGGATGATGCCGATGACGGGGGGGGTGAGAGAATAAGTAGTATAACAATAGGTTTTGGAGATATTAGAAAAGAATAATGAAGTATGGGATTATGATAGCTAAGCGACCAAAATAAGCTAATAAGCATGGAAAAAAAAAAAATTTAAAATATAGGATGAAAAGAATTTTGATTATTGCATTATTTCTAAAATTGCACTGATTAGTAGAGTTTTGTTTCCGTTATGGTAGTGAAGGTTTTTAAAGAAATGAAAAAAAAATTCTATTTTGATTGTTTCTTGTCTATTCTTTAGTTTCTGTTAATAAATTTCCTTATTAGCATTGTTCAATTTCTAACTGTTGTTTTTGTGCATAGGCGGGGTTAGTTTGAAGGACTTAGGAGCTGCATCTTATAGGTAGAGAAAACTGTGACTCTATAACCTTGTTGTCTCTGCAAAATGTGAAACTGGCACTTAAGTTATTTTTTTTGTGCTTACACGATTTTTGCCTTTGCAATTAATATGCAATGTCTATGGTTAGCAGTATCAGAGGTGCAGTGCAAGGACACTTTATGATGCAACATTTTATAATAGGGGTGTTTTATAATGGTAGGCAAATGCTATGCCGGTTCTCATGTGGCTGCAGAAATTATTACAGACTCAAAATGCTTAATGTGGTCGTGACACACCGTAAGAAATGAGAAGGTTAGCAAGGTTCTGATCCCTTATAATCTATGTGGCATATAGGCACTTTACTCATTCTAATGCTGTTATATTACCCTTTGGTTGGAGGCTGTTGTGGATAGCAATGGTGCTCTGGATGGGTGTTGGTAGAAATCAAATTCTAGGTCCAGCTATAGGATATGGTTAGGAAGTTGCTATTTGTATACATCCTAAAAGTCATGACACAGTACCGGATTCACAGTGACAAACATAGTGGGCTAATTTTGGCCCATCGGTAGTCACCCGAGTCTGTTCATCTCCGGCCTATTTTCTCTTGGTGAAGTTTCTACATATATAGTTTAGATAATAATAAGGGTTCCAGAACCCTCTTCATTCTTCACCCTCCTACATTTTTAACCGATAGTATGTGCCTGATCATTTTCCAGACAATAACTCACATTCACATTAAACCATACAAAATATATCTGTTAGGTTGAAGTATTTTGGATCAAGATTGTCATGTTCTTATAAGCCAAGTGATGAACCCACCGGGAAACAAAGCTTGGATTCAATGTTCAAATTAATGGTATGTTGTATATGCTAATGGTTTTTATGTAATGTTCAAATTAATCATTCAATTTTACTTGATGCATAGTTTTATTGTTTGAGTTAGGGCCATTTGGGTGATTATTTCATTTTATGTTATGTGCCTTTTTTGTGGTTTGCTAATGATTTTGGGTTGTTTGGTCTTGTTCGTCATGCTTATCCGTTTAGATGTGTTCTGGTCGAAGATTTGTGTTTGGCAGCTACTGCATCTAATAGTTAACAAGGTAAATTTTTTTCCTTTTATATGTGTCTTTATGTAGTTTCGTTTGTCATTTGTTATTTTGAGCTCCAGCTATATTAAATTGTGTTCACTATAAAGAAGATGATATTGTGCCAATTAGGGGTATGAACTACAAAGTTACAGGGTTAACACTTATTGGTAGGATCTAATCAACAAGTTGTTGTTGAAGAGATAATGAAAGAGAAGCAAAATTTTAGCTTTATGTAATTTTGGTGACCAATATTCTGAGCTTACTTTTTTTGAGATAATAATTACCTTGTATATAATTGTTCTTTGTTTCATGCGTGTTTGTTAACGTGGTATCCTTCTATGCTGACAATCGCGCGACCCGCGTGTAATTATGCATTTAACTATTCATATTTACTGAAATAGTGATCTTTCATCGAAGTAGAGAAATCAATATTGAGCCTAATTGCTTACTTTGTATGTTTGGCATTCTATTTTCAGAGTAGATAGGGTCATAGTACATCCAAAAATTTTGTTGTTGACGGTACCTAATTATGAGTTTGATTTTTTTCCATATAGGGCTAAGGCTTGTTTTCGGACAGACGGAACAATGAAATTATGAAATGATGTATGTCAAATGTACTCTCCGCCCATCGTCCTCTGAAAGGTAGCGCTTGTTCTAATACCGCTGCAGGTAATCCCTCGCCTTTTGTTTCCGTAATTTAGCTGAATCTTTCCGTTAATTGTTACACTTTAAATTATCGTTGTATTCTAATTAGTTTTAGTGCATTTTCCTGTGCCTGTATAATTTGGTTTTCTTTTTTTGAAATTAGTGTAGATGAGAATGCAACTTCTCATTGGTCGAATCATTCGGAGATCAAGCAAAGATGACAGAGATGGACGCACATCCATAACTGATTACCTGAATGAAACCAGGTAGATACCGCTATGTTATCCGAACTGAAACCAATAATACCTTTTTTCTACTCACATCAGAAAGCCATTGCTGCAGTGGCTTATAATGTGGTGTTGTCAAAAGTTTTGGGACTGTTTTGCAGTTGAATCTGCAGCTCATGTGCTCATTTAACATTGTACCAAATCTCGACGTTCGAACATTGCAGCAAACCTCGACATTTGAACATTGCAGCAAAACAATGTTTGCTGTCATGAACATGTCATTACCTTCTTGGGGCAAAGGTATCTATATATTTTATTTTGCATGAATGTTGTTTAAGCGGTTTTAAAGGCATTTTAATGTAGTTTTAAGGGAGTTGCGATATAAGTATTTTTATAAAGTTACAATGAAATAATGGAATCATATCTTGAATACAAGACCATTTGCTTACTGCTAGATACACTTAAAACATATGATGATATGATACTATATTTTGTATGAGGCTATCAAAACTAACAAGTTTTTTTATTATTTATAATTGTTTTATTAATCAAACTTAATGTTTTTGTGGATATCACAAATTTCAACAAAGAGAAGCCTAATTAGCGCTTTAATTGGTATTAGACATGGTGTGATTATCAGTTTCTTATCGAGTAGGAAGGATTTGCGTGTAATGAGGAGGTGGTGAGTAAGGAAAGTCGGGACTCGGTTGATGCTGGGTGTAGGAAGCTGTTGGCGTGAGAGATATGGCGGTAAGTAATAAGAGTGTCAAGATGTCTGAGTTTTATGAGGGGTTTGAGAACAGCAGGAGAGGGCTGGGTTTTGCAGAATGGTGTTTTATAATTTGGCAGGTATGAATCAGTTTGGTTGTAATGTGATGTGATTTGTTACGTTTTGAGATATGAATTTGCACTGAAATTAGTATATATGTACAGGTACTTTATACGCATAAGAACAGGCTGTATCGCCCACTGGTGTTTATACTTTGCACTAATGGTTACGGTGAACGAAGTTCAGTGTATCAAGAAAATTGTAGCACGTCGGAGTGAAGAGAACTTACCTACTTGTAAAAAAGCACTAAATATATCTGCAAACCCAAATTTGCTCCTTGAAAGGGCTATTGTGCGTTGTCTCTCCTAAGCTTTTTTTTCAAGGGTCTGTTCCATCTCATGTAATCTTCTTAACTTTTAAGTTTGACTTTATCTGTAATTTTGTGCTTGACAATGGTCAATAACATGGCCCAATTATTTGCTAGGATTATAATAGCACCAAACATATGTTATACATAGTTTGGTCCTCTCTGATCAACTTCCAAGTTTCGTGGAAATAGTTGCTGTATGCCAATGCTGTAAAAATGTTATTGGCATGTTATAAAATAAGCAACAGTTAGTTTGTCCGCCTCTAACTTTTTGCTTTCTAAGGCTGAGCATATTGATAAGTATATAAGTGGCATGACCTTGCATCTTCCTTCTTACAGTTGTTTATTTTTATCTTTATGTCGCTACTTTATTTTTGCTAGTCACTGTAGGGCTTTTGGTATTGAGAATCCATGCGGCAAAGTTATTGTAATGATAACTACATTGAAATTGAAGAATTTGAAGAAGGAAATGTAGACAATGGAGGCTTCAATTTTAAAAACCGCTATCAGCATCATATATAGAAAAATGTGATATTCTTATTCGCTTTTTTCATGTCCCTTTGGCATATATAGAATATGAGGTCAAGTATTAGTTGAGGGAATTATGTTACTACATGTTAGCCCCCGCTGCAACGCGCGGGTCAATTCCATCTCGTTGTTTTACTTTGTTTTAGATAGGCTAGGAGGTTAATCATGGATTGGCTTAAAAGTTTGGCACGCCTCATATGTAATGTTGTACAAAAATGTTTGTTGCCATATTTTAAGGGGTAGAAAACCCTGAGTTAGTGTTGTCGATAAAAACATGTTCTTTACTTGAGTTACGTTGCTTTAAATAACCACTAATTGTTTCACTGGCCCGAATCTTTTTAATTTATTTGTCAGTTATACAAACACGCGTGCAAGCGAATGACGCGGGTATCAAAAATTGTTCTAAAAACACATCACATAGTTAGTACCAGATTTCCCAAATCCATTTAGAAAGAACATCAAATCAAAAACTAAATAAAAAACCAAAACACAAGCATATGTGTTTTTATTTTAAACACACGCCTCTTTTTTATTATTGAATAAAAATGACAAAACTTATCAATAACAATGATTTCTTTTTCACATAACTGAAATGGAGGACAAGTATTAGTTGAGGGAATTATGTTACTACATGTTAGCCCCCGCCGCAACGCGCGGGTCAATTCCATCTCGTTGTTTTACATTGTTTTAGATAGGCTAGGAGGTTAATCATGGATTGGCTTAAAAGTTTGGCACGCCTCATATGTAATGTTGTACAAAAATGTTTGTTGCCATATTTTAAGGGGTAGAAAACCCTGAGTTAGTGTTGTCGATAAAAACATGTTCTTTACTTAAGTTACGTTGCTTTAAATAACCACTAATTGTTTCACTGGCCCGAATCTTTTTAAATAAATTGTCGTATACAAAACACGCTGCAGCGAAGCGCGGGTATCAAAAACTTGTTCTAAACAACATCCATCGTAGTACCAGATTTCCCAGATCCATTTAGAAAGAACATCAAATCAAAAACTAAATAAAAAACCAAAACACAAGCATATGTGTTTTTATTTTAAACACACGCCTCTTTTTTATTATTGAATAAAAATGACAAAACTTATCAATAACAATGATTTCTTTTTCACATAACTGAATCACAAATCTTTGTTACATATGGGTCTCGTTTCCATCTGCCAAACGTCACCAACAAAACCACTAAACAAAAATTATTTTTTCTTTAGTCAGTGCTCATTCAATAACAAAACAATATGGAACATGAACATAAACTCATAGTCACCATCATTCCATCAATGAACCCGCAACCATCACATCCTTTCGGTAACCTCTAACAATGTTTCAAACAATGTCCATTCATTTTAAAATTACCAATAGTATGATTCAATTCAATTGTTCCATACTAGAACACTTGTGCAATAGTGAATGGACCGGTCCACCTGATCTTAACTTACCCGGATGAAGTTTAAGACAAGAGTTGAAAAGAAGAACTCAATCACCACTTTTAAAATCTTTTGGTTTGATCATTTTGTCATGAAATTTCTTTGTTCTTTCCTTATACAATTTTTGGTTATCATAAGCAACCTCCCTTAACTCATCTAACTCATTTAGTTGCAATTTTCGCAAATCATCGGCTTTAGTAAGATCAAAGTTAACTTCTTTTAAAGCCCAAAACGCTTTGTGCTCAAGCTCAATGGGAAGGTAACAAGCCTTTCCATATACTAATAGATATGGAGTAGAACCAATGGGGGTTTTATAAGCGGTACGAAATGCCCACAAGGCATCATCCAACTTTTTTCGCCCATTCCTTTCGGTTCTTACCGATGGTTCTTTTCAAGATTCTTTTAATCCCACGGTTAGTAACTTCCAATTGACCGCTCGTTCGTGGGTGGTAAGGTGTAGAAAATCTATGAGTTACCCCATATTTCAATAAAGTATTTTCCAAAACTTTGTTGCAAAAATGAGTACTCCTATCACTTATTAAGGCTTTAGGAGTACCAAATCTTGAAAATAATTGTTTTAAAATTTTCACCACAACCCGAGCATCATTGGTGAAAAGAGCTTTTGCTTCTGGTGGAAAGGGACCCATAAATTCGATGCGCCACACATCAAAA
>BQNB010198027.1:0-11166 GCA_026074375.1 Tanacetum coccineum | reverse complement strand
GCGAATCCGAGAGTTTAACAAAGCCTTTATACGTACCTTTATCACCAAGGTTTACAAAAGCACCAAAGTGATTATCGAACATATTTTACTTTCAATTGAACACCCTCTTTGTCAAGAAAAACCCAATAAGTACCTTCAAAAAAAATGTTGACCCACTAAGGATACATATTCGCCTTAATCTCTCAATGACATAATTTTAAAAATTCTTCTTACTAGGGATTTCGTTTTTAAATCACCAAACCCTTGATAAATCCTTATAATAAAATTTTCATCATTTTAAGAATGACTTAACATTTTAATTCCATAACCGAACGAACTTCACATTTTCATAACCTAGAAAGTGCATAAGCCTAGTTTTAAAACAAAATTTGAAACAAGTACCCTTACTCTTCCTCTTGATCGACCGTCGATGATTAAAACAATATAAAAATCCAGGACGGGTTCTTCTAATGTGGCATTCCGTATTTTAATGTCAATATGTAATTCATACTTTGTTCTCATTTTCTAGTAAAGTGAATTTTTGTGTTTTACGATTCACGCGATTCGCGATTTCTCGTTTCTTGTTAATCTTAAGTTATTTTAGGCATTTTTTCCGTTTAAGTGTTTACCCTGTTTATTCTATCTATGAAATCCCCCGGCGACCTTGAAAGCTAATTTTGACATCTTTCGTTAAGATTCATATATTGGTCACGATTAGTCAAATTCTTATGTTTTCGCTTAAAAAATCGTACTTTTATTAATAAACGAGAAGATTTCTTCAGAAACAATTACCCGCAACTTTTCTTGAGCAAGTGTAAAGCGAATAGGAGAAATCGAGCGCCGGGACGTCGCTCCCTTAAGGAGAGGAGGATGTAAAACCCCATATTTAAGGTCACTACTTCTGAATTTATAACTATTCTCAAAATCTTAAATAATTCATTTTATTATTTCAGTCGGTTTTTATTAAAATCGTCATTTAAATTCTTTCGCGAATTTTATATTTTATTTTTAATTGTTTTCGATCGAGAAATCAACGAACTCCGTATTTTTAATTGTGAAAATTATTAAATTTTTATTTAATATATTTTTCATTTATTTATTATACAAATATATTTTATTCGTGTCGAGCCGAACCGAATTTAAAAATTTATGTTTTTATAAAAATTAACGAGTCGAGTTAAATTTTTAGAGTCGAGATTTAAATAATGTAGCGTTTAACAAAAATTGGGTCGGAGCCCTCTCCTTTTTTTCCCCTCTTGTTTTCGGCAACAATAAGCCTAAACAATACACCCATATTTTTTTTATGTGTCAAGCCCACATTTGTATTTTTATAAACTTCTCCATCTTTTTATAAAATCCAAGCCTAATACCATTTAGTTATAAACCTAACCCACTCTTTTTTTTAAGTCGAACAAACAACACACACACACTCAGTTTATAAATCTGTTTCTCCCAGTTTTCTTCTTCTCTTCTTCTGTTCGAGCAAGAGCTCCACAAAACCACCAAATCCATCCTTAATTCTCCACCAAAACTACTCAATCATATACCAAATTACTCTTAAAAATACCCTTAATCTTTCCCCTCAAAAACATTAAACAAGCAAGATAATTTTATAAATCTCTAAAAATTTTCTTGATTTGTGATTTTGGGATTTAATTGAATCAAAGTGTTAGATTATAACAAAGGTTGATCAAGAAGGTTGTGTACAAGATTTGGTTGAACAAAAATTTATTTTTCGGATTGTTTGGGTTCCTTTTGTGGTTCAGCCAAGGGTGTAAACCCCCAAGGGTTTATTGTTTTTGATCTTTCTTCTAATTGATTGTATTGTAAGTATTTTTCTAACCTTTTTGTTTTGATCATTATTGTATATATGCATGCATGCTTGAATCAATAGTTAGGAATCCATGGAATTGATGAGTTTTGATCTTAGAAGGTTTGAGAATGATTTCATAGGTTTAGTATGAGTTATAGGTTAGTCTAAGCATATTGAAAGTGTTTGTGGGGCAAAATAATGATGTATTGAAAGGGTTTTATAACCCTTAATTAGGGCAGAAAGTTTGGACTAAAAATCAGCGGGTTTAGTGTGTTGAGAACCAAGATTTTAGTGTCTAGAATGGTAGAGGTCGTTCCAATGATCGTTTTGGTATAAATTAGAGCTTCTAACTCTTAAAAACGAAAAAGTTATGGCCGATTCTAGTTAGGAAATGGTTTCGGCAATTTTCAGAAAATGGCAGCTTTTATATCCGAATTTGGGTCAACTTTGCGACGTTATAATATTGGTCATGCCAAAAGATTTTCTAGGTTTTCAGGACCCTAAAGTTATCTACTTCGAGTCTACTTTCAAACGAACTAGGCCTCGTCGATTTTTAAGATGTAAAAGTTAGTCAAAACCTTTGTACAAGATTAAGTGTTAAAACTGTGTAGGCTGTCCAGAAATTCGATTGTAAAGATGCTGTGAGCAGGCGGGTCAAAACTTAATATTTTTGGACGAAATTTAAACTGAAGATTGTACATAATATGTGGGAGCTACTGTATTTTTTTCAGATTTTTATAAAATTTTTAAGGGCACCTGCTGTTGCCAAACTTTTGATAACTTTCAGCAGGCCCTGTTTCGAGCTAGTTACGATAAGCTAGAGTTAACGAAAGGTAAAATTTACTTAGAACCTTTGGGGCAAGTGTGGTAGTAAGTTAAGATGTATATGAACCTGGAGAATGAGTATAAGCAAGTGTTGAGGTCATATGGTAAGTCGTTAAGCGGTAACTAGTTGCTAGTGAATCGACGAAATTTTCAGAAAATAAGTAACCAAT
The DNA here is from genome assembly GCA_026074375.1 of Tanacetum coccineum. Lineage (NCBI taxonomy): Eukaryota > Viridiplantae > Streptophyta > Magnoliopsida > Asterales > Asteraceae > Tanacetum > Tanacetum coccineum. Next base: position 8,379 of record BQNB010198027.1, on the reverse strand, counting down.
GGAAATAATAAGTGAAGTATGGATTACATGGATTCCTAATGAACAAACTATCATGCATATAATATAATAAGTTGCATAATTTATGTAATTCGAATATTAATAATATATTATTAATATTAATAGGTCGTGGTTGATTTTCAGCATCGTCGCTTTTCTTCGTTTACTTTCATCTTGGTAGCTCCATTATTGGTGAGTTTCTCACATTCCCCTTTTTACATGTTTTAAATGTTTTGGGGTGGAAAGCATGATGTGTCATTTTTCTATGCTCTTACTTTTACATATTTAAAGTTGAGCACATTTGAACTTGAACTTGTTTTGAACGTATGGAACTTGATTTGAACTTGTTGAACTTTGGAAACGTATTGAACTTGTACTTGGCATGTATGTTGTTGTATGCTTGGAACCCGCCACTACTTTTAACTCATTATCCCCCTCATCAGATTAATGTTATATTTATGGATATCACTATTATAAGATTAGACGGACCCTCCTCACGCTAACCGCACAAGGGTGGCATAGCACTAAGAGTTATTGTGCCACACTATACAACTAGAACTTGAATGATGTTAGACTTAAGCTGAATACTTTAAGTAGTGCCTCACAATAATCACATTAGATACATATACATTGAGTTGTTGGGACTCTCAACTATATTTGGAAATTGATTTTTGATTTGGACACTGTTTTTTAATAACTTGGCATTGAGTTGGCAAACTTTTATCGACATCTACTCTTTAATCTAAAACTAAATTGTGTATAAAATCTTGAAGCTCACCAACTATTTCGATAGTTGACCGTTTTATCATGCTTTTCAGGTGACGTTCCTAAGGTGGAAGCTTAGTTCCTTGCATTTCATCTAATTGTCAAGATGTCTACAAAATTGCAAGAATCATGTCTTTTGGAATATCCATGTTCGGATAGAACAATCTATGATGTTTAATGTACTTTTAAATTGTTTTCTTCAGAATATTGTAATTCGGATAACTTTTCTTTTATTAGATCATGTATGGTGTTTTTATCTATCATCTTGTGTGATGTTTATTGATATGTTACACCTCGCGTTTCCGCTTTGGTGGGGTGTGATAATATAGAAAATATACATATATAAGAGAAACAATGGTGCATTTAGATGCTTATAATTAAATAACCATAGATTTGATAAGAAAGCGTAATATTGTTGTTGTATATATGTAGTGTTTGCATAACGTATACAACAAGATTTTGATACCCGGGCGTTGCCTGGCCCGCACATGCCCAATGTTTCACCAATGCCAAACAAACACATTCATAAATATAGTTTACATGAAAATCTTGCCCAAAATACTATATAACATAAGCATCTAAATCTTAGATACAACAAAGTCTGTTTAATTTTTTAGGTAAAACGTAACAAAAGTATTGAAAGCCCAAATTCAAATTCACTTTCTACAATCTCGAGTTAAAATATTGTTGAGGGAGATGTGACACGATACTATTACCATAACGGTACTAACTAATCCCAATTGTTAAGAACTTTTCTGCAGCAATGGTGTTTACACCCTACAGGAATAAAGAAATCTTAAATAAAGTAATCCAATTATTAAAATCTTTTCTTCTGGCTGCAAGGGTGTTTACCTGCGAATAAAGAATTCCAAATATAAACAATAAGATTTTCTCATAAGTATGTTGTTGTGACTTAACCTACAATAGTTTTCCGGATCATAGTTCAGCTCCATATAAAGTTTCATGTAATGGGGCGTACCAACTGCTTCTTGTCATCAAAATGGGTTAATTCCTACAAGGAAGATGGGTTTTAGGCATTGCAGAATATAGTCAATAGCCCATATGATGTTCGAGTGACCAAAATGTATTACCATGAAACTTGTATTCAATGAACAATAACGCATGTCACAAATTGACAACAAATGCCACATAAAGTTGCTGAAACAAAGCTACAATGAATTAAGCAAGATACAATGGACCTGCATAATAATAAAAAAGTAGTTACCATTTGACCAAACGTTCCACAACCTACTAATAATTTCCTTTAGTTGGAAAAGTCAATTCATCACAGTTCATTATATCATGTGTTACCGCAATTTACATTTGTTCCTTTTTAACATGTATTATTCATAACTTTTTCAATAACGCACATAACCTTAAATAACAGTTTGGAACTGGAGAATGGGGATAGCGACACTTCAGTTGTCTCATTTACAATAACATCAAGAACATAATTCAAACAAATGCCATCTCTTCTTAAAGATTAATTTAGCGGAAAAAGAAAGGAATTTCTTTTCATACATGGTCCATTAGTTGAAGAGTAAGGATGAATTTTCACGATCGAGAGAACTTTCAACACATGTCTGTCTGCTAAATTACACAGCAGACTAATAACTATCAAATTAACTCATGTGTTATTCAACCCCAACTTCTCTCTGTACTACTTTTTTTCGATTCACTACAAACCTCCCACGCATATTAATTTCGTCAACTCAAATTCTCAAAGTACCCAATGTGCTTGTTTTATTACAAAATTCTACGATAGATGATTTGACCATACGGTTTTCTAAATCAAACATACGATTTTGGATGAATTTCGACCCACCTGACCCATTTAACCCGATTTCTTTTCGGTTAAATTTTTTACTTAACCCATTTTGTCCATTAGAGATTAGGCATAACCCAAATCAACCCAACTATAGGTAAATGGGTTCAAAATAGAAACGGAAGCTATGTGGAGAAATAGTAAGGTTTTATTAACTTGCTCCTAATGTAGGACCAAGCATACCTTCGATGGCTACTTTATGATATTAAAAAGTTCTGGTTTAGCGTAGATAGTTATCAATGACAATTGTTTTATAGCGGACACAACTAAACCATGAACAACCACTTAATCGTAGGACCAAGCACATCTATAATTCTGTAACAGGCACATCTTGAAGTGGTCAAAAATAAAAACCATAGCCATAAAGGGGGGCGAGGGGGGGGGGGGGGGGGGGGGGGGGTGGGGGTTGGGGGGGGTTTTGGTGTGTTGGTGGGGTTGTTGGTGGGGTTGGAGTGTTGGGGAGTGGTGGTGGGGGGATGTATGAGAGGGTCCGGGAGGAAGGCGCGTTCGGTGTGTTAGGTGAATGGGCGTAGCCGAGTTCTATAGTTCCTATCATGTCGTTGTGTATGGTAGAACCAACAATGTTCGCCTTAAGGTAGCCCATCACTAAAACAAGAAAGCCGGCACTCGTTAGGTCTTTTTCACTATGTCCACACGCAATGTAAATGCGGCTTAAGACAGCGCCCATGAAATACAAACTAGATATTAGGCGCTTCATGAATATCTACGCGCTCTACGACTTACATCGACACCCATCAACACGCTCTGATATAACAGAGAATCAAACAGAGTGGCCTGATCCTAACGAACTGGAGTTGCTCTATACATAATCATTTAAGGCAAATTTAGTTCGATAGAGCTCCGCCTCACACATTATAGTACCACACTGTATAACAAGAAAAAATAAACAGTCTAAACACCTATCTTTAAAAGGACGTCTCTCTTACACAATGGAGAATTCGTACAGTCACCTTAAGGGGGGGGGGGGGGGGGGGGGGGAGGGGGGGGGGGGAGGGGACGTGGAGATAGAGTAAGCTATTTTCATTAAGCCAGCATCCACAACTGACTTAAAACGAAATCATAGTTAAATATAAGATTAGATGCTAACACTACTCATAAATGCTAATTGTGTAAGTATAAACTTAACTTTTCGCTCCCATTATTCCTAATTTTCCTCTAAGGATTTTTTATTTTGTGAACAATAAATTATGTCCTTATTTAAATAAAATAACCCGGTTTAGACCACAATTAGTTTGAAATCCTTTCCTAAAGAGACGATATGGTGAGAATAAGGTCCACATTAAGGTTCTAATTTCGCATGATTTAGGGGTTATCCTTTTTATTTCCAACACAACAACTCATACTACTAGTCCAGAGACGGAGGCTTTATTTAGATAACCCGAGTCCGAAAATTTGTTTTTTTATACTAATTATTATTTATGCAACATTATTAAACCTCGGTCCTTTAGAAGGCTGCAACATCGGTTGTGAGCCGGCAAGATGCAGCAAACATATTTCGACCTCGGTAATTTCCTCGACCTTTTAGAAGGCTGCAACATCATTTGGAGCCGCCAGATCAGCAACTTATCAAGTCTCGATTATACTATGTTCTTTTATTTAGAAGACAGCAACTTCGTGTAGCCGGCAAGATGCGAAACCTTTTATTTAGCCACAGTTTTTTATTATTACCTACACCCTTTAAACGACTGTCACATCGGTATGCGAGCCGACCATGATCCAGAAGTCTTATTTCGGCTTTGGTTTATTACATAACATTTTTTATTATTAGCCAAATTTCAAGTCCTGTGGTCTTTTACCAACTGCCACATGCGGTGGGGGGGGGGGGGGGGGGGGGGGGGGGGCGGGGGGGGGTGGGGGGGGAGACAACGGTAGCAAGCCGTCAGGAATCGGTAGCCTATTTCCCCACAACACTGACAAAACCTCGATGTGTACCTTAATTTCAGCAGAAAGAATCTCTACGAAGTGATTTCAACTAAGAATCGCAAAAACCTAAAGCAACTTTATTTATTCAACAATTATATAACGTTTATTAAGCTGGTGGGAGGAAAAAGCCACAATTAACCTCTATGAGCTCTAAAGTGTTCCAACTACTCCACACTTAGCATCTAACTTATATTCAACTCTATCATTTTTCGTTTTTTGCAAAATTTTAAAGTTAAGCAAACGCTAAGTCTCGAAAGCTAAGGGGAAAGCTAGAGTTTAAAACTCGGTCAAGTCAAAAGCTACCTAATTCTACGGGCCTACTTATTTATATATTTTTATATTTTCGTCATTTTTTCCATTTTTTTATTATTATTATTTATTATTATTATTATTATTTTATCTATATATTTTTTATATATATCATAATAAAACAATAAAACATTTAAAATTTTGGTCAAAACAAGGTTGCGTGGGAACACATATAGGAATAGGTAAGATCATATTTCGGCAGAAACCCCCTCCCCCACACACATAGAATGGAACATTGGCCTCAATGTTCAAAAACATCGGGTTTTACCCCCACACTTAGGAACGAAAAAAGCAAATGCAAAAAATTTCAAGTGTGAAAGGGGTAACAATACATATATAAATGATCAGGATCGAAGATTCCAATAAACAGAAGATCGAAGACCGGATGATTGGAGGATTGAAAACAAGCACGGGTCTTCACGATCTTAAGGAATCCTGCAAAAACGGTACCACGCACCAAAGAAAGAAGCACGCATCCACACTTGGGCTATAAAATCACACACTTATTTATTAAGAAAATAGAAAGAAGAAAAGACACGGGTTGCCTCCCGAGAAGCGCTTGTTTTTGTGTGAGTCTCTAGCTTGACTCTCCCCATATCATCGATATATTAGGGACAAAACATGTGGAAGAGCAAATCTCAATCGGACTTTCATTCAAGATGTTTAGATAAACATTGAAGCACACATGAAAGTTCCACTCTGATGAGATACCACCGGCTCAAGAGAATAGTAACAAAAAACAAAGATGTCGGGGTCTAAGATAGTATCTTCACTCTCGAATGAAAGAAGAAGAAAAGAATCCTTATAATAAGTGAGACAAGGAAGAAAAATTTGGATAACATATGTGAGGGAAAGATAATGGCGATCCTCAAAGGGTAAGCTCACATATGTTGGAGAAAAAAATTTCTCTAGAATCCCAAGGTCGAAAACTTTGTCCTCGGTCATCAGATCATCAATTGGAGCATCATTCAAAATCTTCTTCCATTCATTCTCTTTAGATTCCAAATCAAATAAATCATCATTATCTTCGAGAGGCGGTTCATCGGTGAACCCCTCGAGAATGGAAGCAACGCTTATCTTAGGAGTAGACAGATCATGGTGAAGTAGAAGCTCAATCTCATTAACGTCGCTGCTTGGGTCGAAACATTCATCCTCATTAGCATCAGAAAGATGTGTGACTAACAAAGCCGGCTCATCAAAGTTAGAAACATAAGAGTCTTTACTCTCGATGTTCTCTAACACCTCATCAAAAAGATGATTTACGTCACTAGAGATGTATTCGTCATCGAATTCGAAAAGAGGTTCGAGTAAATTTTAACATTATCTTCCGGAACATCCTCAACGGATAGTGACTCATCATCACTAGAGGTAAAATGATCATTTAAATCAAAGAGAGGGTTAGAGAAATCACGAAGGTAAATCACAATCATTATGATTCTCGGATGTATCCTTGGACTCACTTGGGATTGGTCACGAAGGTAAATCACAATCATTATGATTCTCGGATGTATCCTTGGACTCACTTAGGATTGGAATAAGGTCCTTAACACTAGATTCATTTTCTTTGTCTGATTTCATTTCCGGAATAGTGGTAAGATGCTCATCCTCCATTATGAGAGAGTCCGTAATCGGTAAGTCAGGTGTGATTGCAACTGACAAAGGAAGTTTAGAAATAATATATCTCAAAGGAATAGAACTTTCATCATCATCGTCATCATCGTCATCATAGAAAATAGGAGGCTTCCAATATTAAGAACTAACTTTAGCTATCTGCTCTTCTTGTTTTAGTTGAATTCCATTAAGAATTTGCAAATCATTAATAAGTTTGAGTAACAATTCTTGTATATTCTCTGGTTGATTTTGCTCTTCTTCTACAGCTTGCTTAATTTTAAGAAATCTCTCCGCAGCTAGCAATAAAGCCATACTCTTATCTTTAGGAGGTATTTGATCATACTTCTTTAAAAAGGCTTGTATAGCTTCCATTAGATTTTCTCTAGCTTGCAACATTTCCGTACTTGTTTCTTGAGGGGGTTGATGAACGACGGAATACTACGGGGGTTGGAATTGGTCAAAACCAAAAGAATTATAATTATAGCAAGGGTTAGGTTCATAGTAATTTTGATTCATCGGTTGACACTGAAAAATCTCATGAAGACCCCCACAGTTTTCACAACAAAGATATTGTTGTGGGTATCTTTGTGAATTTTGTGGGAAAAAATTATCACTATAGTTTTGATTGTAGCACGGTTCCGGCTCATAGACAAGCGGGAATCGTGGTAGACAATCAGAAACGTAGTGATGATCGTTTCCACATAACTCACAAGAGTATGTATGGGGCTTGGTGGTGGGTTGATAAGATTTGGAGAATCATTGTAAGAATACGGAGTTGGTTCATAAGTGAATGAATTTTCAGTTTCCGAATTACATCCTAAACAAGGTACCCCTCTATTATAATATCCACACCGCTCGCAAGTACAATATCGACAAGGTAGATCATCTAAAGGATTTCCGGAGCCGAAACAACTACGTTGTTCGAAAGAGGACATAATAATTAAACAAATAAGAGGATAAAGGAGAATATTTTTATATTTTTATAAAGATAATAAAAATAAAAATAAAAATATTTTTGGAATTTTTTAATATTTATAAAAGAAAAGGAAAAATAAAAATAAAATAAGAAGAAAAATATTTTTGGATTTTTATATTTTTAATAAGTACGAATATAAACTTTCTGAAGAAAGGATCTTCAAGACACTAACTTCAAACACTACGTGTAGATTGTACACCTCTCCCCGGCAACGACGCCAAAAACTGATTCGATAAAATATATATAATATATATATTATACCAAATAGTAATAATATAGAGAGTATCCCGTTTGATATAAAAATTGCTTGAGGACAAACAATATTTTATCTCCCGGATGTCGTATCCCGACGAGAGATAAATTTGAAATTCACGAGAATGTTTCGTTTGATGCTTGAATATCGAATATTTTTATTTTTGGATTAAAACTAAAAATAATACTAAACTAGATTATACTAATTAACAAATAAGCAAAGCAATTAAATGAAAATAACTAGATAGCAAATAGCAAGCAATTAAACAAGGAACAATATATTATAAAAGATATGCTTGCTAAGTGTATTGATTAGATCTTTAAGTGTGAATTAAACATACTATTAAGTCCTTATTGATGAACCAATATCTTTCTAACAAATTATCTTCTCACAACGTTGGCTTATATTGAAAATAACTTTTATTAAGATATCGATTACTAAATTAATGCATAATTATTCTTACGGCTTTTGCCTGCTCGAATAGCCAAAACACTAATCTAAGTAATATATAAAAATCACTAATCAATATTTTCCCTTTTTTATTAATCACACTTAATTCACTAAACAATTTAACACTTGACAAGCATATATAACAAAACTACTCACTAAGCATGGCAACTAAACTAATAGTAATAAGCATAACAATAATAGTGAACATATAAAAAGCTAAATAAAGTAAAACTACTAATTATGAAAAAG
>BQNB010198025.1:0-11166 GCA_026074375.1 Tanacetum coccineum | reverse complement strand
AGAGCATTTATAAGATTCAGATATATACAGTTAAAATAATAATCCGAAGTGTTAGTGATGAAATGAAAGATGAATGAAGAATGAAATAAGGCAAAGGGACTCGAAAATGCCAAGAATCGGATGGAGTATGATACTGTGGGTTTGGTTTACTCACGTTTGACACGGGTTGTGGGTTAATTTGAACGTTGTTACGGGTGGGAATAACATATACGGGATTTAAAACTCAATCACCATAAAGGAAACCTTATAATGACGTGTGGAAATTAACGGATTCTTCACCTTCACAGAAATGTTGAATGGTCACACACTCACACCGGTGCACACTAAGTGCAAGCCGAAATGAGAAATGAGTTACGAAATGAAATGAGAGTAACGGGATAATGAATAATTTTCATAAGAGGATTAAACTGTCATTACCCGAAGTGTTATGCCCATGTTACCGAGCAACGGGCGACCTAAGAGGACCAAGTCCAAGCCCGCATGGCATGAGGATTATGTCATGTAAATCTATCCTTAAAATAATGTTATTGTTTAGGAAAGTCATTAATAAGTTTTCAAGTTTATCTAGGGAAAGTCTTTAATTACATGTTTGACTATGTTCTTAAGTTAAAGGAAAAGGTAAATAACTTGTTCAAATTACATGTATGTCTTTTAGTTGTTAGTGTTAAATCTTTTAAAAATAGTATATTAGTCTTTACATAACATATATTAAAGTTTCCTTTCCTTTTCCTTCCAAAAATGGGATGAAGATTTTTTAGGGAAAAATTCCTCCCATCTTCCTCTCCACTTCCTTTTCTCATCTTATAAAAAAACTCAAGAACACAAAAAACTTTCATTTTTCTTTCCTTTCCCCTTATATATTAACTCAAGAACACAATGTCAATCACCATAAGGAAACCTTATAATGATGTGTGGAAATGAACGGATTATGTGCAAGCACACAACGATCTTCACCTTCGCAGAAATGTTAAATGGTCACACCAGTGCACACTAAATAGAACACTAAACAGAACGGTGCAAGCGGAAATGAGAAATGAGTTACGAAATGAAATGAAAGTAACGAGATAATGAAATGAGAGTGTTATTTTCATAAGAGGATTAAACTGTCATTACTCGAAGCTAAATATTTATCATCAAGGTTATAAATAGCGTGAGGCATGGCGTGGCGGCATGGCCAAGCCTCACGCCTTTGCGAGTCATGACGTTTTTAAGGCGTGACTTAAAGCGGCACAAAATATGAAAATATTTATAAATTTATATATTTATATCATATTACAAATATATTGAGTTTACAAAAAGTGTCATACATAAGGAATAAAGTTAAGAAACTATCTTTGCATGTAATCTTTTTCATTTCTATATAAAAATACGATTTTTGTCGAAATTGAATTCAAAAAAGCATCTACGCATCACGTTTTATCGTGTCTTATCACGTTTTTCACTCCTCATCTCACGTCAAGCCTTAAGCCCAAGCCTTGGTCTATTACGTGGCGTGAAGGTCACGCCTCGCGCCTTTGCGAGGCCTTTGCGCGCCTTTTAGAACCATGTTTATCATTGATAAATATTAAACCGTCAATAAAAACAAGCCTTATCGGTTTGGGATGAAACCCCATAAGGGGGTAGTTCGACCTCTTGTCAAACTAGGATACTTGACCTACAAGTAACATATGGCATTCCCTCATTGGTTTAGTACGGTGTGTATGTGGTCATGTACATCTCCTCTATTTTTGCTTGTGTGTCTTCCATTGTCATACGTGAGATCGTACATCATAACAGTTAGTGACAGTGCGGAGACAAATGTCTCATGCATGTATGGTACGCGGCCTAAGAAGAATTCTCATGCCAGCCATGGCTGGAGGATATTATAAGACTATACAAAAGCCAGGATCGCCGGCCCGAATGTGATGGCCCAACCCGGCGTCCGACCCGCCTACTGACCCAACCGATTAGTACTCGACCCGTTTTTGTGTAGTGTTGTCTAGCCCATACCCGCAGATCCGCCCGGTTTATACTTTTAGATCCAAAACCGCTTCGGCTTAATGTTTATAACTCCATACCAGCTTCTCATAGTAGTGACTTTATTTAATCTTCACATCTCACCAGATCTCTTTCTTCCATCCCTCCCCTTAATACGTGTCTCTCAAACACTTCATAACAGAACTCCTAGCCATATTCATTTGTTTCTCCGCAAATTCATAGATCTAAAACTTCCCAAGATCCATTGCTCACATATTATAGATTTGGTGGGTTTTTAGGTATTTTTTGTTTTTTTTAGATTTGGTTGAAATTATGTGTTAATTGAGGGGTTTTGGTGGGTTTTTATAGGTTATTGGAATTGGGGGTTCTTTTTATCTCCCTTATTTTTTATTTTTTTTTTTTTCTTTTTTTTTTTTTTTTTTTCTTTTTTAGGTCCCTAAAATGTTAATTTGATGAGATTTGGCTTTATAGGTTATTAGTTTATGTTAATTGATTTTGAATTTTTTTAGGTCATGGAAACGTAGAAGCTTCAAGGATTATTTATAATATTAAGGTTAGTTGTGATTTTTAATGTTAATTTTTGGGTTTTGTTTTTATGGGTTTTTAATTTTAGGTTCTAAACCAGCAGGTTATTTTGATAGTTATGGACATCAGGCGTTTAAGATGTCGAATTGGTTTGAAGCTGTGGCGAGAAGTGACAAATGGCTAGATGGTGTTCTGAATCTTCGGTGGTTATATGTAAGTTACGTTATACGACTCTAGCCTTATAATTTATGTAAGAAACCCTTTATTTGTGTCGCCACATTCTTCGAATCAGTTAGGTATCTTTATACGAACTGAATTTTGAAAACTTAAAGAAAAAGTTTTGTCTGCCCTGTAAATCTAATTTTGCAATGTTGTCATGGTTTAAAAACAGTGTGAGGGGATGCATATGAGGTCAGATGGTTGGATTAGCTTATTTTCCCGACTTATGAGCTTGTTTATTTTGTAAAGCTAATAAGGTTTATTTTACAGTTTCAAAAGGAAAATAATAGAGTCAGAAAGATAAGTAATAACTATTCGTCACCCTACAATGACTGCATCATCCCTCCAAACATCACTTTTCTGGTTGTGGAAAGTTGAAAACAGACTTAATAATAAAATCAGAATTTTTAGGAATCAAAGGATATACACATAAATACCCAATCCCGCTGAAACGAGATATTGGGATTTTTTTTTAAATTGTTTTGATTCGAGATTTAGGCCTATCAACAATAGCTATACACATATACTTAGAATGGGATGTATGCTTATGTGAATTTCATTATTGGTCAATCTTAGGATGAATTTAGCCTATTTGATTTATCGTTATTCAAATTAGGTTACTTCGAACTGTTATACTTAATTAGGCTTATTTGGGTTCAACTTGCTGACTTTTGCTCGTATTGGTTTGTGAACTTTTATTTTACAGTAACCTTGTTACACACAATTGATATTCATAGAGTGCCATTAGCTATACATATTTGCATTGTCACTTTTCACCTCACCGGTAGTTGTACTGGTATATTGAAATATGAAAAGAAGGCGAAAACCTGAACCTATAAATAGTATTCCTAATTTGGTTTAGAAACAAATGCCACATCAGTAGGTTTAAAGAATATGGATGCCATTGAGTCATAGTTAATGTTTCTTTGGCAGATTGCGATGTTGAAAATCAAGAAAGTTTCCATCAGGGGAGCCTCAGCTATGAACAAGGTCGGAGAATTGATGACTTCAAAAAGGTATGATTTTTGTGTTTTCTAAAATGAATGTGAAAAATAAACATCCCGACCTAAGGAACTATTAAGAATTGGAAGAAAACTAGCAGAAAAATTAGGTTTTCTGGGGTAATCTGGTCTTTTGGGGTTTTTTGCGTTGTTGGTATTGCCGTAAGTCGCGTAGAACGTGATTATTTTGCTAGAAGTTATTGGTGAGAATTTTTTGTTGGTGGAACAAACGGGAAGGACGCAGTTGAGCATATTGAATACTACCTAAAGATTATTGACCCAATCAAATTACCCAATGTAGATCATGATAAACTGAGAGTTGTTGTTTTCCCAATCTTATTGGCTGGAGGTGTACGGAGATGATTTGATAAAACAAAAGAATCAATTACTTGTTGGGTCGACTTAACTGCAAATTTTTTAGGAAATACTACCAGCCTTCTTGCATCAAGGGAAATAACACTCCCGTAATAAAATGGGACCCAACCAATCCAAGATTCGAAGGCTGGTTGGCTACAAAGTTCATAAACTATAAAACGATGGATATATTAACAAAAAGGAGCTTTGTGGGATTACTGTTAAATGGGCGTGATGATATTTGAGGTTTCTAACTGAGAATCTTTTAGTCTTGAAGAATTATTGGAGTGTATAAGGAAGAACTCCACCGAAATTTTTGGATAGGAAACTGATGTTTTTTATACGAGAAAACTCTCTGTTTGCGTGAAATGAATTAATTTATCTTTTCAAAGAAGTTCCGGACTTACTTACAAAGGATAATTAATGGTTAATAACCTATGAAGATTACAAAGACGATTGGATCTACGAATGGAACGAGAATGTACCATGGGTGTGTGACAAACCATGGCTTGATAATGGAATATGGAAGGAACCAAAACCAGTCAAACATACTTACATGCCTTTCAACTATAAAACTGGATGTTCGGAATGACCAACCTGTAGTTGGAGAAAGGATGGTTATTGTAATGGCTGAAATTTTCCCGATGCTTACCATATTGGAAACTCGCTCCATTACCAAGACCTTGAATGGTATAAGGCTCTAGAAGATAGCAAACTAAAAGACGAAGCCTTGAGGAATAAAGCTATCATGGAGGGCTTGATCCGTGATGATGAATCAAGCAATGATTGTTGGAAAAGATGGAAGAGCCATGAGATTTACTACCACAATTATGATGATGGGGAATATAAAAACGAAACTCATGAAGAGGGACATCAGTTATGTGGTATCGAAACTCACAAGGTGCCGGTCTGCCAAATAAAAAGATACAAGATGATCAAATATTTGTTCAATGATGAAGAGGAATATGTTGCTGTAAAAGAAGACGAATACGACGATCTTACAATCACAAGGGAAGAGGCGTGCCGAGCTTACCAGGAAATCTTTCGGATGATGGACGAAGGATGGATGGTTACGCGCACCGAGTGAGAAGCTGAAGAAAAGTCTAACTTAAAGACTTCGCTGTAAACAAAAGTGCTTCCCGGGAGACAACCCGGAATGTTATTTAATTTTATAGAGTCTGTCTTCCCAGACATCAATACGATGTATCCGCTCCATACCATACGGCGTATTGATTGTCTAGAGTTTATCAAGTTACTTTACTTTTTATGCATTTAAAACATTATTGTCAGTTTCTGGCAAAAAATTTATTTACCAATGGCATATTATACAAAACTGGACCCGTATTTAGTTTGTTTAGTTTAGTTTAAATTAACCGTAGGTACCAAGATAGGAATATACGTTTTTTTCTATATTTTATACAAGACCTTAGAAGCAAAGAAATATCGACGAATATTGGTGGAGAATTTACAAATCTGGAGATCTTGAAGTGTTGGAGTCTTGAAGCATCAAGGCGGTTGTTCAACACACATTCTTGCTCAAATAAACTCAACATGGAGAATCTACCAAGCAAATATCAGGGGAGTTTCTCATTCTAATTCTTTTTAATTCTCGTATTTAATGTTTTATCTATACAACGAGGACGTTGTATAATTCAAGTGGGGGGATGGAATTAGAATGTATACTTGTCCTAATTTTCACACTAAAATGCTTAAATTATGCTCAAATTTAAAAAACATTCAAGCATACTTTGGTAAATTACTTGATACATAACCTGCACATAATAACCCTTGTTAGATATTGTGAGGATTTAACCTTATCCGTTTCCAAATGTTTACTCAAATTCCACAAAAATATGATTGTGTCGGTGATGTTGTAGACTTTAGAACTTGGCTTGGTATATCTATTCGAGACCGCAGTGATAAGTACTATGGATTTAGATGGAGTAACTTGTTTAAATTGGTAATTTTTAGGATTACACCCAAATCGCCTTTACATGTTGCTTATTAACTAACTACACTGTTATTTAACCTCCATATAAACCATTTATTTACTCTCACTTTAAGAGTAAGATACCCCTAGAACAACCCGTAGAGCCTATCCTTTAGGAACTACACCAATTATTTGTTTTGTTACACCATTACGCCTTAGCCTACCCTGTTAGATTAAGTTTATTTTACAGTTGCTAGTTGCTTAAAGTGTAAAGTTTGTATTTCTTGAGTCTTGTGTCTATGTTGGTACGGTTTGAAGAAATTTGCACATCGCAAACGGGAATGTATATTATAGTCAAAACTCATGTATTTTTACTACCATCACAATTAATGGTACGTCCGAAGAACGAAGGAATTATCGAAGGAATTATCCAAAATTATTATGACCGTGAAGATGGTGAAACTACACCGAGTTTCGTAGTATAGTGTTAAAAAATGAAAAAAAATAGAAAAATCGCAATGAAAAAGAGAAGGAAAGTTTGAAGATAATCGTTTCGCAACTACCGAAGGAATTACACAAAGGATCGATTATTCGTTAATACAAATCGACGATGTAGAGTATTGTATAAAGTGGAAGATATCGCCACTTGTCTTGTAAAGTATGTAAAGTTTGGGATGAATGGGAAGTTAACCGTTGCGGGAATGCCAACTTAGGTTGTTGGCTTTGATCTATGATCAAGACGTTTGTAAATAGTTGTGTCTTTATCATGATAACGATAAGGAACAATGTTGCTAGTTACTTTCCCGACCATCCCAATGAAAAAGGCACAAAATCATAGACATAAATGTCTTGATCATAGTTTAACAAAAACACCCTTAGTTGGCGTTCCCATAACGGTCAACTCCCAATCATCCATAATATACATACTATACAACATTAGTGGCGATATCTACCACTTGATACATGAAAATACATAGTTGGTTTACAATTGCTACCAACTAGAAATAATATACAACATTTACATCGTTGGTTTATAACACGTACTAACGAATAATCGACCCTTCAAATAATAATATCGGTTAAGCTTAGACAAACCGATTATCTCAAAAATCTTATCTTTTTTTCTCTCAATCTTTTTTTGTATTTTTTTGTTTTTTTGATATTTTTTTAACTAATACTAAAAAACAAACTACGATGTAAAATTTCACTACTTCAAGAATACGATAAATCTGGATATTTAATATCCAAACATACTAGTGAAAGTAGTAAACACACTAAATTTTAAAAACTACTACTTTCACATTTTTCCATTGCATTGTGTAATTTCCCGACCTAACCATAAATAGAAAATTGACACTTGCCCAATTGCATTGTGCAATTTTCCGACCATACCGTAGATAGAAAATTTGCATTACAACACAGGAAATACAATACTTTACACAAAAGCAACTAGCAACCGATTAAGGACTTAATCTAATAGGGTAGGCTAAGGTGTTGATGATATCAAATAACATCTATTTTATAGCATCATTTATCCTATGTAATTAACCTATTTTGTATAATTATTGCAAAGAATTGTTACTTAATCGTTTATATTTGAGAATTGCAGTAATTATGGAGTACTTGGTGAATATTAGCAAAAGGCGCGCATTTTGGAGCTTAAACGGAGATATTTTAAAGATTACTATTCTGACAACCAATACGCCGTATCCATCAAGGAAGATATAGCATATCCGTGCCTACACTCACCAAATACCACAAAGGAAACTTAATCAATACGCCATATTAGATATATAGCATGTGAATATAATAGAAGATATCAAACATGGCCCCTACTCCAAGAAACTCTAATACGCCGTATCTAATACCTTGGATACGCCGTATCGACACCGACTCCAGACCCTATAAATACAAAACTCAAAAACAAGTTTTAAGTGTGCTAAATCATATTCTCGATACCTAAACCACAAAATTCATATTTCAGAGGAGAAAAAGAGCAGAAGAGGTCTTGCAACGCACTCCAATCTATACGAGACAACATGTAATTTCTTATACTATTGTAAGCGTTAGTTTTTGGTATCATTCGTTAACTCGGTTAGGTTACCTTGGCTAAGCCATAACTCTTATATTAAATATGATGTTCGAAGGCTAATACCTTAGGGTATTAACCATTATCATGAAGGTCTGAATGTTTGGTTTTGTTTATTTCTCGATTTCTTAATTTATCGATGTATGCTTGTTTATGTTTATCAATATATACTTGTTTACGTACTTTTGTATGCGACCTATCATTCAACTGGATCTAGTAATATGGACCAAGTAATCTAGATGACGGGATAGCTCTCCATACAGTAATTTATACATCTAGAATCATAGGATCACAAATATTGTCCTTCTAAAATCGTGCTAAGGATACGCTTCTGGCTTAACTAGTTAACGAAAATTGCCTTTGGTTTATTGAACATGTTGACTAGTAGGTGAATCTAGATAATTCAACAAATAATGTTCTGATTCCATTGGATAGTTGGACAAGTGGACTACTAGAGTATAAATTGCCATTAAGCAGTAAGTGGGTAAAGTCTCTATGAGCTAGGGTTTAACAAGATCACCATTGCTTTAATCCCTAAGATAGATTATAATCAGCAAATAAGGATGCTTTATGCGGATGCTTTAATTGTGACAGAATTAATGTGTCTAGGTCTTAGGATGAAGTCCCGCCTAAGTCTAAGAATGATATGCCTCTTCGAGATAAGTAATCATTGCACTGAATAAACAAACCAACTTCTAATCGAATTAATGATGGCTAATACAGTTTTCTATTATAAGGCTTGACCGCTCTTTTATCTTCTGTTAATTTGCTTGCATGGGTTAAAGTGTCTTGAATTGATTGTAGTCACCAACCAAACCCGGCCATACTCACAGCTGAAAACCCCCCCCCCTTTTTACCTGTTAGAATTAGGATTAGAACTAACATAGGATTAGCATAGGTTTGACTTAGATTAGAATTAACTTAGATTAGATAACCAAAATATAAATAAATTGAGAGATTTAACCTCATTTCAAGTGTTCGACACCCTACTTACCACGAATCTACCACCGACCGGGTACACTGCCCGTTAAAGTGTTGTTTTTGGTTAAGTCGGCAAAATATAAATTTAAAAGTTGAATCATAAAAATATACACTACACAATGACACAATCAAGTTTTTGGCGCCGTTGTCGGGGAGTGAAAATTAATCTTGATTTTTATTTTATGTTTTGGTTATTAGATTAGATCTAACCCTTAAGATTAGTGTAGTTTAGAGTAGTTTATATTCCTGCTTGTTTGCTTCATCTGTTTGTGTGATACGGCGTATTCAGTTCACTGAATACGACGTATTGATTATTTAACAAGTTTTTCTAGTAAGATTGTTACAGGATGGATGATCCAAACATTACTATGGAGGAATACATCAGTCTCGAGGAAGAAAAAGCTCGAAAACATAAGAAGGTGTTTAACTGGGAAACTACTAAGTATGGTAAAATCTGGTATGATGAAGACATTCACGACCTCAGATCCGTTGAAACCGATTCCCAGCTATAGCCTTTAATGACGAGGTATCATCTAAAAAAACACTTTCTTGTGAACCCACGGTAAGTTCTCTTAACGATGAAATTGACTTTAGAATTTCATTTGACAATTCCGACGATGAAGATTAGACGGTAGTTTTTGACAAAAACTCGTTTTCTTATAAAATAATTTCTACCAATGATTTGAAAATGGATTTGGAAAATGATAACGAAAAAGTCAATATGACTTCACTTCTACCACCCGAGCCTACGGTCAGTTGTTTTGATGATTTAGACTTCTTTAATGATTTTGAGAATGAATTTCCAGCCATTGTTTACAATGATGCTCAAACGTCTAAATCAGATTTATTAACTGAACCGATTTTAAGCCCTCAGCATATCGATGAATTTGATGATGAAACATCATTCTCCGAATATATTGAAGAGGAACAAAATGTTTTGTACTTTAATGATCTATTCCCCTTCAACATAATTCATCCTAATGATTTAAAAACGAATAAGGACAATGATGATGATAAAGTCGATATTGAACACTCTTCAGGAGATTTACCTGTCAAACCGTTGTCTGATGTAATAAATACCGATGTTGGTGCCTATGCACATAGGTCAAATGAGCTTTTGTAAACAAGCCATGATACATCTAATAAATTTTTCAAAACTAAAACTTTTATCAAGGGATTAAATTTTAATATCATGACTTGGAATCATCTTAACGAAGGGATGTCATTCATTTTCCTAATCAAGAATTTGTATGTGCCATTTGGCATCCCGTTTGACCCCAAATTGTTTTATAAGGATGGGATTAAATTGGGGCAAGTCTAACTTAAAGACTTTTTTGTAAACAAAAGTGCTTGTCGGGAGACAACCCGGAATGTATTTTCAATTTTTATTGAGTCTGTCTTCCCAGACATCAATACGGCATATCCGCTCCACACCATAAGACGTATTGATTGTCTAGACGTTATCAATATTTACTTTTTATGCACCTTAAAACTTTATTGTCCGTTCTGTCAATACGGCGTATTCATCTACATGATACGGTGTATTCACTAGACGGACCCGTATTTAGTTTGTTTAGTTTAGTTTAAATTAACCGTAGATACCAAGATAGGATTTTGCATGTTTTTCCTATAATTTACACAGGACCATGGAAGAAAGAAATATCGATGAATATTGGTGGAGAATTTACAAATCTAGAGATCTTGAAGTGTTGGAGTCTTAAAAACTTCAAGGCGGCTGTTCAACACTAAATCTTGCTCAAAAAATATACATGGAGAATCTACCGAGCAAATATCAGGGGAGTTTCTCATTCTAATTCTTTTTAATTCCTGTATTTAATGTTTTATCTATACAACGAGGACGTTATATAATTCAAGTGGGGGGATGGAATTAGAATGTTTACTTGTCCTATTTTTCACACTAAAATGCTTAAATTATGCTCAAATTTAAAAAAAATTCAAGCATACATTTGTGAAATTACTTTATACATAACCCGCACACAATAACCCTTGTTAGATATTGTGAGGATTTAACCTTATCTGTTTCCAAATGCTTACCCAAATTCCACAAAATATGAGTGTGTCGGTGATGT
>BQNB010198024.1:0-11166 GCA_026074375.1 Tanacetum coccineum | reverse complement strand
TTTTTATAAAACGTTTAGTATTTTTTATATTTAATTTTCTTTAAAATTGTTTTTAATTCATAAAAAAGTCAAAAAAATATAATTTTTAAATTTTTTTTTTCTTTTAACATTTAGAACCTAGAAAAAACAGGTTTGCTTTCGTAGGGTTAAAATTGTAAAATTTTGATTTTTAAAGAACGGGATTGATTCCCGTTCATATTTTTAGTGATTTTTAGCTTAAAACTCCTTCGTTTTTAGTCTAGTTTTCTTTGTTTTAGCTTTTTAGCCAATTAAGTCTTACAAAAACAAAAAAGATCATTTTAGGCTTAATTTTGATAATTTAGGGTTTTTTAGGTCCCGTTGAGGATTCCCGTTTTACATATTTAGTTAAAGTTTAATTTCCCGTTATTAAAGTTAGGTTTAATTGTCCCTTAATTTGCTCACTTTTAGGATTTTTAGAAAATAAATCATCTTCGAACCAATTCAAATCATTGTTCAAATAAAAACGTGGTCTCAATTTCATAAATCTTTTGGAAAACGACCCGGTAATCACTTACCGGTTAAAACGTGTAGTATTTTTATAAGATTTTTCCTACTACCTTTGTCCTCAAGGGTAGTTTTGGAATTTTCTATACTTTGGATATTATTACGTATATAATTGACGAGATCAGGGGGTTGGGCTTTTTGTTTGGGCTTGTATGGTTTAAAAGGTTTTATAAGGTTTTAGTATATAAGTGGGCTGACCCGAGCCCACTAGGTGGGTACGGGTGGGCCCACTTTTAACAATTTAGGTTTTCGGGTTCGATTTTTGATGCTTTTTCCAATGCAACTTCCTGGGGTTGACTTTGACTTTGACTTTTTTGTTGACTTTGACTTTGTCTTTTTGACTTCTCACGGTCTTTGATTTGACTTTTCTTTCACGCTCTTTCCGTTCTCGTGCTCGGTTTTGTCGTTTTGGCTTCGTTTTTGTCCTTTTCTTAGATGTCCGTTACCTGCACAATACAAATGCAAAACATACAAATACGATGTATTTTTGGTACATTTTTGGTCATTTAAGTCCGGTTTTAATGGAAAATGGTATGTGTAATTAAACACATACCAAAATCCCCCATACTAAGATATTGTCGTGTCCTCACGCAATGCTATAAGTAAACACTTTAGAAAACCAAGAATCTCAATCCCCTACGACTAATTACCTCGAAAAGTAGCTAAGTGTTCATCAAGGGGAATTAAAGAATCAATAGCTTTGAAAAGCCCTGTTTTTACCATTTTTAAATATATACACTTATTACCACACATATTTTTGTATTTTTCCCTTTTTCTCATTTTTTTGTACTTTTCATTTCAAGCAACTAACTAACGTGTTTGACTTTCGTTATTTTCATAACCGTTAGGGATCATAGAACAAGAAACATTTCAATCCTAAAATGCCCCAAAAAGGATAAATTCATCGTTCTCGACTTTTCACTTATTTCAAACCAAGCTTAAAACGAAATCACCATTAAATACAAGTAAAGATGCTAACACTACTCATATTTGTAACTAGTGAAACTTTTCACTCCCGAAAATTATTATATCTTAGGTGAATGTGCCATTTCGAATTTCAACCATGGATCAACGTTTTGCAAAATTTCTATGCTTCACGTTCCACCCAAAAAGTAATGAGTTTGAAGGCGAGATCATTCCATGTAGCGACTTTCGTCTCGGCACATCCCAACCTTGCGGCTAAGTGACCAGGCTTTTGACACCCCACAGAGACTAGTATCGGGACTCACGGACCTTCGGTTTCAAAACCCTTGGATTTCCCGTATATACATAAAATCACAATTTTAAAACGAAATAGTCTTAGTTCAAAATCATATTTAAATTTAAGAAAAAGAGATTTTCCCTATATTTATTAATTCATGTTTACTACACTTAATATAATTACACATCCATTAAACTAATGAAATCCTCGACCTTTTAGAAGGCTGCAACATCGGTTGTGAGCCGGCAAGATGCAGCAAACTTTTATCAGTCTCGGATAATTACTATGTGCCTTATTTAAAAGACTGCAACATCGGTTGTGAGCCGGCAAGATGCAGTAAACTTTTATCAGCCCACAGTTTATTATTATTATTACCTCATTTTTCATTTTTTCGTTTGTTTTTTTACTTTATATTACCATGATAGAGAAAATTTCGTTTTTAGAAAATTTAAGTATAAATTTGAACTAAAATTATTGATATCGACTATACTTCAAAAATTGTTGATTTAAGTTTAATTTTCAAAAATAGCACGTATTATTAGTCCGGTTAGAAGCTTATGGGAGAGAAAAGCCACAAACTACACTTATGAGCTCTTAAGATTTCTAAATAATCCTTGTTTAGCATCTAACTCATACTTAACTCTATCATTTTCCGTTCTTCGCAAAGATCCGCGAATGCTTAGTCTAAAAGTTAAGGAACAAGCTAGAGCTCAACACGCTCGATCGAGTCAAAATTTATTCTTATTCTACCCAGCAGGAAAGTTAAAATTGTGATAAAACACTTATTTCATTTTTGAAATTTTTTTAAATTTTTTCATATTTTTGGTACATTGGTGGTAAAAACGGGATTACGCGAAAACAACGACTGCAGGCACAATGAAATCGATAGATCCCCCCATACTAGAACTAAACATTGTCCTCAATGTTTTAAGAAGGGTCTCTATGTAAATCTAAAGCCGTTCATTAAGTATGCACAAAGATAAACGTTAGTCGATAATATTAGGATATTGGATTCCCAAAATAAGGCTGAGGATTGTAGCTCGAGTGAACGAAGGACAAAACCACGAGCACGAGAGGCTTCAAAATTCGGGCAATCCTGGACATAAAAACCACAAAACACAAAGCAATTGAAAGGAAGAGGCGAGCCTCCTCACAACACACTTATTAATTACTACTATTATATTAGGATAAGCATGGGTTGCCACCCACGAAGCGCTTATTTTTGTTAACCGAGTCTTGAGCCTGACTCGATCCCCCATACATGAATAGGTCAAGGAGGATAGAAATGGAGAAACGGAAAGCTTTAGGGCCCCGATGAGGAAATTCGGGAGAAGTGAAGTGAAGAACTCCTTTAGAAGTGGAGAATCCCCGGTATAACACGTTCAAGTTTTTCCGTATGGCACCGTTGAGTTATCCCAGAACTCCGGGCCAAACTTCAAAGTAAATGGTCATCGTCTCATGTTGATCCCACGCCTTGATCGGTTCTTTATGATATAAAGAGTTTGTTACCTTGGAAGAATCCAAAATAACCAAGATTGAAACTTTGTATGTATACCAAAGTGTATGCGGAATCTACACTTTGATACTCTGGAGAAATTTATGAATGACACAGTAATGACTAAAACACACGATGAACACAAAACACACTGCTTCAATATTATAAATAATACGAGTACTCTTGAAGTACTAGGGTTACAAAAACCTTGAAGCTATTACAACTTTTCTCTGAATGTATCTCTAAAAATTCTAACTTACTCTACACTAGGGATCTCCTTTTATAGAAATACAAAAAGCCCTTTACAAAGATATCAGCCTATCATTTAGGTTCAGTTACAATTCAAATATAAATATCCAAAATACTCTCCATGCATTCTTATCTTCAGTTCATCAGCTTTGACCATTTAGCAGTACTAACTTCTACTACTAGCAGTATTAAGTAACCTTGGCAGTACTAACTTTGTACTGGCAGTACTAACTCCTTTAGTACTGTTGGCAGTATTAAGTCATATGAAGATTTATTCCTAACAATCCTCCCCTAAACTTGTGATTGTCCTTTAAATCATCAAGTTTCTTCTGAATAAAATCTTCTAGTCTTCTTCCTCTGCTGATGATTCTTTCAAACAATTCTGTCACTTCTGAACTTGAGATCTTATAAATCTGAGAAGCTCAATCGCCTGTGTACTCTCATGATCAACCTCTAATCTCTTCTTCAACATCTTGGAGATCATCTCTTGGCTTAAAGGATATTTCTTCTCTGTCAGCATATGTATGGCCATCCCATTCTCCATCAATAACATGTGAATACCACAGAAATCATACAAACTCCAGCTTAGCAGATTGTATTGATGCTGATTCTTCCATAACTCATCATCTTCATTTGGCTCAAACATAGTGTGCAAATCTCCCCAAAGCATGAGATCATACCCTTCTGGTCTTGAAGCCCTATACCTTTCCTTAACAAGTCTGTATGTCCCCCGGTGGGTCCATTGTGGCAAGCCTTAAGAATATCAATGGCTTCTTGGCCGTGAACACACCGCCGGATGACTTGATCCGCACAGATTTTAAACAAAAAGGGGTCGTCCCAAAAGTAATGCTTCACGTCTTTGAAGAATTTGTTCTTTTGTTGGGACGACATCCCTTTCACAACAAAGTTCCCCGCATGGTAATTAGCAAAATCGGCAAACCATGGGGTACTAGAATCACCACGAAAAGATACCATACTAAGTGTTTCGAGAGGAAACGTTTCATTTATTTCCTTTTTATCGAGCACACTTTGGTGAGGATTCTCTAATCGGGACAAATGGTCGGCGGCGAGGTTCTCGGCTCCTTTTTTATCACGGATGATGATATCAAATTCTTGAAGGAGGAGAACCCACCGGAGCAACCTCGGCTTAGCATCTTGCTTATTAAAAAGGTATTTTAATGCCGAGTGATCCGTATACACTATGCTTTTTGACAAGACTAAATAGGATCGGAATTTTTCGAAAGCATACACCACGGCTAATAATTCTTTTTCCGTCGTGGTGTAATGTGCTTGAGCATCGGTCATAGTTTTGCTTGCATAGTGTATAGGCTGAAAATGTTTTGTTTTTCGTTGCCCCAATACCGCACCTATAACATAATCACTTGCATCGCACATTAGCTCAAAAGGTAGGTCCCAATCGGGGGAAACTAATATTGGTGCTTCGGTTACTTTTTTCTTAAGTGTTTTGACAAGCTTCATACACACATTTGGAGAAAAGAACGGAGTATCTTTTCAAGAAATGGGTCAACCGGCCATCTCATTATTTTTAGAAGAAATCTTGAATAAATCTATGATAAAACCCGGCGTGATCAAGAAAACTCTGAATTCCTTTGACGATGGTGGGATGAGGTAGCTTAGCAATAACATCAACTTTAGCCTTATCAACCTCAATCCCGTTCTTGGAAATCTTATGGCCAAGGACAACACCTTCCTTGACCATAAAGTGACTCTTTTCCCAATTTAGACAAAGATTGGTGTCTCCACATCGTTTAAGCATCTTGTCCAAATGGGAGAGGCAAGTTCCGAATGAATTCCCAAAGACTGAGAAGTCGTCCATAAAGACTTCCATCGTTTTTTCGATCATATCGTGAAAGATAGCCATCATACACCTTTGGAACGTGCCCAATGCATTGCATAAGCCAAAAGGCATGCGACGGTAGGTGAACGTTCCATAAGGACACGTGAATGTGGTCTTTTCTTGATCTTGAGGGTCGATGGAAATTTGAAAGTAACCCGAGAAACCGTCGAGAAAACAATAGTATTCGTTTCCCGCTAGTCTCTCAAGAATTTGGTCCATAAAGGGTAATGGAAAGTGGTCTTTACGGGTGGCGTCATTTAACTTTTGGTAGTCAATGCATACACGTTATCCCGTAACCAATCGAGTAAGAATTAACTCGTTTTCTTCATTTTCAACAACGGTAAAGCCACCCTTTTTCAGTACACAATGCACGGGGCTCACCCAAGGACTGTCCGAGATAGGGTAAATTAATCCGGCATCAAGGAGTTTAAGAACCTCCTTTTTGATTTCCTCATGGATTTTAGGATTGACCCTTCTTTGGTGTTGGACCGCCGATTTGAAGTCATCCTCCATTAGAATCTTGTGTGTACAAAATTCCTGGTTAATACCCTTAATGTCGGAAAGTTGCCAAGCGAGAGCTCGCTTGTGTGAATTTAAAACCTTTATGAGAGCGGCTTTCTCCTCGTCTTTCAAGTCTTTAGCAATTATAACGGGTAATTTGTCGGTACCCTCCAAAAATGCATATTCAAGATGAGGCGGTAAGTCCTTAAGTTCAACCTTGGGTGGTTCATCAATAGAAGATTTTTCATTTTAAGGTTCAACAACTTTAAGTTCTTATGGAGGGAGAGGTGGTGATGATGGATCATCATTAAGAAATTTCTCAAGAAGAAGAATGTCTCCCTCCGAATCATAGTAAGAGTCATCAATTTCCGGTGAAATTGGCTCATCTTCAATAGCTAGGAAAGCATCGGTTTCCTCGAGAAGAAAATCGCTATCCCCGAAGGGAGTAAGAGTGGGAGAAGAGGTAGAAAAAATTAGTTCCGTAGATGGAGTGGGATTGTCACTCATGGAAAATCTAAGAACTTCTTGAGAATACTCCTCACAATCAACATTAATGATGTTGATTCGGTTAACCAAATTATCATAATTAGAGGAGTATCTCGAAGTTTGATCAAGATTGAATGTTACGGCATTATTGCCAACACAAAGAGTTAATTCTCCCGCGTAAACATCAATCAAAGCACGTCCGGTCTTTAAAAATGATCTCCCAAGAATTAGAGGAACTCGGGGATCAGCATCAAAGTCAACGACTACAAAGTCGGCCAGAAAATGGAACTTTCCCACTTTTATGAAGACATCTTCAGTGACACCGATCGGTTGAGAAATTGACTGGTCCGTAAGTTCGAGAGTCATACAAGTAGGAGTAAGTTCGGGAAGGGAAAGCTTTTTCCACACGAAAAGTGGCATGAGGTTAATACTAGCGCCAAGATCAGCCAAGGCTAAGCATACATCCATTCCGGGAAAATCGCACGGGATGAGAAACTTGCCGGGGTCTCCAAGTTTTTCGGGTAACTTTTTGAGGAGAACCGCCGAACAATTCTCATTCAACGGAGTTATTGCCAATTTAAACAATTTTTCTTTATTTCTTAACAAACCCTTAATGGTTGAAGCAAATTTGGGCATGAGAATGAGAGCATCCGCGAAGCTAATGTCGAAATGAAAATCTTGGAAGATTTGGAAAAATTTCTCCATTTGGTTGTTAGCCTTTTCGCGGAGCTTTTGATCATTAAGTCTAGAAGGATATGGAATTGACGGTTTTGGGATAGGCTTTGGAGCACTAACGGGAGCTTCAACGGGCTCAACAACGGGAGCAACAACGGGCTCATAATTTGGTACTTGAGTTTCAACTTGGACAAACGGGGGTTGGACATCTTTGGTACCTTCGTTATTAGTAGGAGGCACCGTGTCCTTTGTCACCTCGGTTTCACGTTCCACTACTTTAGGAGAAGAAGAAGTAGTAGGAATCGTGGGTCCTTTATAAGCAACACCACTTTGGGTGGTGATACCTTTCAATCTTCCAAAAACAAAAAAAACAATAATAATATCGATAATAAAAGAAAAAAAATAATATAATAATATAGGGGGTTGGGGGGGGAGGGGGGTAATGGGGGGTTTAGGGCGGGGGGGTGGCAAGATTCCCGATCCTGAGGTAGAAGCGGTATTCATTTTCATGAATTGACCCAACATATTCTTAAGATCATTAGTAGAACTGGTCAATGTAGTCATGTTGGTTTGCATGTTTTTCAAAATGGCATCATTTGCCTTTATGTAGTTCGAGAATTCGGCATTCGTTACAACTTGCGGTTGAGGAATCAGGGCTTGATAAACAGGAGCTTGGTAACTCGGGTCTTGATAAGCCGGTGCTTGATAAGCCGGAGGCGGGTTTTGAACATGACTAGCTCCTTGGAAGAATTGGTTTTCTTCTGGTATATTCCCCTGATTATGATTTTTCCTTGATTCCTATTTTGGTAGTTTTGATTTTGATTGCTTCGGTTTTGATTTTGATTAAACCCTGGTGGTCCGAGATAATTGTCCGAACGAAGCATAAGCAGATTACGTTACCTTAGGTTGGTTAAGAATTACCACTATGAGGAAAATGAAAAAATTATAGCCTCCGCAGCGGTATTAACGTTTTGAGTTTGGCCAACGGTGGCTGGACAATCATTATAAGCATGTGGACCACCACAAGTTTCACAGCTAGGAGTAACTGCTTTTACTATGGTTGGTTACTGAAGCACTTCATTAAAATTTTTGTTAATTTCTGCCATTTTAGCCTTAAGTGCTACAATTTCCGGATCGGAAAAAGAAGTGATAGAAACTAGATGACTCACTCCTTTGAGCGGAAGTATCCAATCTTTGTGGAGAGCGTCATATTTCGATTAGAACATAACACTACTTACGGTTAGCTTTTCATAAAGGTCCCGCCGGCAGCAGCATTGATGGTATCACGATGTCTTAAAGTTAACCCGTTATAGAAAGTATCTATTTAAGTGACGGGTAACAAGTTGTGATTAGGACAACGATCAATCGAAAGCTTGTAACGTTCCCATGCTTCGAATAACGACTCATCAGGACGTTGACGAAAATTGGTGATTTCATTTCTTAACTTCGTCACCATAGAGGGTGGAAAGTATTTTCTGAGAAACATTTTTAGCCATTATGCTCAAATGTAGTGAAGAATTCCTTGGAAATGAATCAAACAAGCGGTGGCATGATGTGTCCAAGGATGAGGAAAGAATATAGAACGAAGGAGCGTCATCGGTTGACCCCATTCACTTTGATACTTTGGGTGACATGAAAAATTTTGATGTAGAGTTGTGTAGAGTTTGTATATCTTCGTTCGAGTCTTGGCTTAGCAACCAAACCAGCGTGTATTCATATAAATAAATAGCTAACCCTTCCACTCCAAATTCACCCAAAGCCACCCAAATGTATCCCATCTGTTTCCGTTTTCGTTATATGTTATCTTACCCCTACACCCTACAACCCTTTAAAAAGACCTCTTAGATATTAATGAATAATGCTTGCGCCTAGCGGTGGAGGTTTGATCCTTTACCAAGACTGTGGTAATTTATATGCTATGACAGGTAATGAGTGTTGATTTTCCGTTTCCCCCTTATGTTATAATTTATTATACACCTGAGTAAAAGAGAGAATCCCAAACACTTATGTGAGGTGCTAGTATATACTTTCCGTGCTCTTAATTACAAGGTCTAGAAGGTTGTGTTGTAAAATACTTTTAAAGAGTAGGTAAAATGACCCTCATATTGCTATTTTCTAGGTAGAAAAGCCCATTTGCTTGAGGACAAGCAAATTCCAAGTGTAGGGGTATTTGATGAGGTGTCATTTTATACACTTTTTCGGGGTCGTTTAACACCCTAAATCGTGCATTTATGCCCAAAATAGGTACTTAATCGTTCCTTTTCAGGTATTCAGCATTTGGAAGGCATTTGGAGGAAATACACGTGACTTGGGCTCATTTAGAGAAGAAACGAACAAGACTACGGACCTACACAACATCTCTCAAGAATTTCTACTCAGAAGCTGGAGACGGCGTCACAAATTACACGTGACGCCGTCACAACCCATCTCAAGACGACGTCACAAGATCTCCAGACGGCGTCAGAATGTACGACCCAACCCATTATCTAGAATATTCTATTCATGACGGCGTCACGATTAAAACGCGACGCCATCACAGCGATTTTCCTATATATACAAATCAGTTTCTAGGGTTTTAAGTGTGTAACTTTAGAGTAAAAGAAAGGGACTGATTAGTTCTTTTAGGTAGGTATAATAATAAATAATAATATACTAAATACTACTACTATATATTAACCCCAAAACAATTCAAGTAACCCTTGAAAAGTTTCCAAGAAAGAAAATCAATGATATCCGAGTAGTATACGATATTCCCGGGTCGTTTAGTCCCAACGAGGAGTGAATTGGAAAGTCGAGAGTCGGTTTGATATTTGATGTTTGAATGACAAAGATTTTGATTGGTTTTCTAATTCTACGAGAAAATTAATGCAATCTACACTAAAAACAATTAAAGCACACAAATTTAAACTAAAAACATAAACCGGGAATCCTAAAAACGCGTCTAAATTACCAACTAATTCAAATTTTAACCCTACAAATTCAAACTTAGTTTCTAAACCTCTAAAATGACAAAATAAAATTTTCTAAAAAGGAATTATATTTTTTTTTGGCTTTTTAATAATTTTTTATGAATTAAAAACTAATTTAATATATTTAAAATCCTAGAAAATAGCAAATTAATACCTAAAAATTCTAAAAAATGATTTTCTTCCTTAGAAAAGTCTAAAATATGATAAAAATTAAGAAAACTATTTTTAACTACTTTTTATAACTAAAATCTAATTTCTAAGACTAATTTAAAAAGCTAAAAATAAAATTTAAAATCTAAAAGTGCTAAAAATGATTTTAAAGTTTGTAAAACTAAAAATATTAATTCTAAAACTAAAAACTATTTTTTTGTATTTTTTAAAATTAATTTACTATTTTTAAAAGACTTTCTAAAAATTTTAACTACGAAAATAAAAAAAATAGCAAATAACCCTAGAAAAAACTAAAACATTCCTTAAAAGTCGTAAGTGTTATAAAGATTGCAAGAAAAATAAACTGGCTAACGCAGCTTATCAAATAAGCTACTAAAAGCAATAATAAGCTGCGAATTGCTATGGGCTTAATGGGCTCAAATAGGTGATATAGGAATTGATTATGCAAGCACTAACAGAAAAATCCCAAGGGTGCTTGTGGTAGTGGAGGTCAGTGTTAAAATATGTTGGTTGAGAGGGTAGAGGTCTTGGGTTCGAGCCCTAGCTCACCCAAGACTTCCCCTTTCCCAATATAAAATAAGCACTTTTTACAAAAAAACACCTTTTTTATAAACCTAAATCAAGCACAGAATTAAGCTGTTAAAAGTGACAGTGGCTTAACTTAACTAAATGCTTAAAAAGGCTAACTGTTTAGCTACTTTAAGCACAAAGAAGCAATCAAAAAGGACAAATAAGCTAACCTAGATACTTAACTATACCTAATAAGCAAAAGGAACAAAAATAAGCTAAGGCAATAAACAGAAAAGGCACAAATAAGCAATTAAGCACAATGGCTAAACTGACAGGCAAACAGCCTAATGGGGGTACTTTTGGGCATAATTTTAAGCTTCTTAAAGGAACCTTATGGCAGTTTAGCTTATAGGAGCTTAAAGATCAGCTTAAGGCCTATCTACAATAGCAAAGGAAACAAAGTTTAAAATTGAAATAAGCCAAGAAAAAGCTTATGGAAAGTAACTGGTCACACATAGTATGCATT
>BQNB010198023.1:0-11166 GCA_026074375.1 Tanacetum coccineum | reverse complement strand
AAATTCTCAAACGTTACCTCGATTTTCAAATTCGCACCTCGTCAGGACACGACCCGAGAAGGTTTTTACGGATTTTACTTTGGGTAAAAGTAATTTCCTTTTAAAAGCCTTAAGGAATTCTTATTATTGATATTATCCTTATATGTTTATATTATATATTTATTATATTATATATTTATTATATTATATTTATATATACTAAAGGATTGTGATCAACCCAAACACCCCTTTAAGTTTTCAAATCCCATTTCTAAGCTATTTTGAACTTATTTAAGCTAAGATTATTAAAAACAGATGATAACATGCAATATTAAGGCTTTTTAGGTAAATTACAACAGCTTATAAGCACTTAATAATAAGCAATAAGATTAGGCAGTTTTAAACTTAAAATTGACAGTTTTAATGAAAACACAAGTAAATGACATGTAAGCAATAAACAATCACAAATAAGCAATAAATAACAATAATAAGCAACAATAAGCAGTTTTAAGCTAAAATGCAAAAAAGAGAGAGTACCTTGCCCTTTGCTCTAAACAAGGGCAAATAAGCTCTTAAGAGCTTTGTCTACAAGCTCTAGCTTGTTTAAAACAAGCTAGTAAAAACCTATAAGCCCTTCCCTTTTTGGCTTATCTTCCAAATTAGCTTTTGAGTGACTTTTGGTAAAAAAGACTTAAGCCATATAAACTATGGAAAAGTTTATATAACTTAAGTGAAAACAACTTAAATAACAAGTAAAAGAGATTAATAGAGCTTATCAAACACTTTTAAAACAGTAAGTTGCATAAATCTTAAAAACAAAATTTAACATAAAACCTTAAATTTCATTAAACTTAAAAATAGTACAAAGCTTTTAAGAAAAAGTACAATAAGCTAAAAAGACTTAAATATAAGCTGAAAAACTAAAACTAGATGCCTCAAGGGCTTACACGAATCCTATTTATAGAAAAACCAATGTCTTGGGTCTCTTCTTTGTGTGCTACTTCTGTGAGAGGATTGAGAGGTTGTGTTTCTTGTGTGAGTGACTTCAAGTTTTCATCATAGCCATCCAAAATGCTTGTTCACCAAGTAGAGAAATCTGAGCCCTTAATTTTTGTCTCTGTCCCATCAACGAATGAGGTTATAGGGGATTGCCAAGGTGGAATTGGCTTCTTGTGAGTGGGGTTGAGGTTTGAGAGTGATGGGTTTGTTTGATGGTGCAGAGGTCGAGGTGAGAACGATGGATGAATAGTAGCTTGGCGGGAAATTTGTTTTGGGATACAGGGTAACGGTTGTTTGTTCTGAAATTGATAAGTTGTTGCATCGTTAGTCCTTTTGGACTAACAATGTTAGTGCTTGAGGACTAACGATGTAAGGGTTATGAGACTTGTGGGTGTTTAATGGGTGTAAAGGGTATATAGTTTGGGGGCTTTCAGATATGGACGTGTTGAAAGTTTTAATGATCTTAGGGTTTGTAAGTCTTTTTAAAAACTATAAGTTTTAGAAATCAAGGATCGTTAATGGCTGCTCCCGTAGCCATTAAATGGGGTGTACGGGTTGGACTTTTTCAGATTGTCTTCGGATTCGGCTTTCGGTGTCTTTGATCTATTGTCTTTTTGAACTTTGCTCTCTTTTGGCCTTTGACTTTGAAACTTTTTCAGTTCGTTCTTTCCAATCTCTGTGACTCGGTTTGTTTGTACGTTTTGGCTTGATTTTTTATCTTTAGTGTGTTATTTGGTCTACTTGCACAATATTCTGTAAATCACGAAACGCACCTTCAATATCAATGTATTTTTGGTATTTTTTTGTATATTTTGTGTCATTTTAGGCACGTGTTTTATGATAGGTAAATAGGTATGTGTATATTAAACAAATACCTACCTGACCAAAAGATACTTGTTTGTTAGAAACTTTACCCAATGTCATGTAGCATCGTGGGAGGTACAAGGTTAAAACTGCAACAAACAGGAAAAACTAAGAATGTTTTAATGTTCACGGACCTAAAAAAGGGGGGGAATTTGGGGTTTATAGAGTGTTAGAAGACCATCAAGTAGAAGCTTCATCATCCAAGAAATAGCGTCTTTTTTCAAACACAAGAAAATCAGTCGAGTGTTGGTAGGGTGTAATATTGTTAGAGAGAAAAGATGTGCATGATGATGTAAAGTAAAAAAAAAAAATAATAAAAAAAAAAAAACAATAGGTAAATAAAGAGAGCAAAAGACAAGAAAATAGCATTGAGAATACCATGCTACGTAAAAGAAAATTGGCCCCCCACCCCCGTCCCGCGTGTACCGCCCCCCCAGCCGCTAATATCCCATACATAAATATTCCCTACGCCGCGCACAATCCACGCACTCCTCCTGACCCCGACGTCGTCTATAACCCACCACCCCTTGACGCCCACGCTTGATACACAGCCGCTCTATCTCGGCCCCCCTAGGCATAACCCAAATAACAACACCTTACCCCCAGACAACCCCTGCCCCCCCACTCTGTGTGTGCGCCCATCCCGCCCATGCTAGTTTCATCGTGCGCGACTATACACATTCCATCGTGCTTACCCATGTCATGATTTATGCCTCCCTGTAAAATGCTATAAGTTAGTATGTGATTTCAAATGTTAGAAGAAGCCATATTTGATTATCAAAAAACTATACAAAATCTAATAAGTCCTTTTATACTACTCCCGGTTGCCTCCCCCTTTCCACTCCCCCCACGTAATAACAAAAAAATGGGTGTTTGCGGTATTGAACTCCTTTAAGTGCCAAAATAAGGTCTCGTAGTACTTCTCGATCAACTTTCACTTTTTAGCGGCATAGTGAAACACGTCACGTAGCAGAAATACACGAGGAACAAAAATAAACACGGTAGGAAGTGGAATAAAATGGTCATGGAAATCAAAACCAAATCCTTGGTTGTCCCTAAGAGCTTAATAGCTAAAGTGCAGCCTCGAGTTTGACTTTATTTGTGTTTGTTAAAGAAATTAGTGAACATATT
This sequence comes from Tanacetum coccineum, assembly GCA_026074375.1. Taxonomy (NCBI): domain Eukaryota; kingdom Viridiplantae; phylum Streptophyta; class Magnoliopsida; order Asterales; family Asteraceae; genus Tanacetum; species Tanacetum coccineum. The sequence goes on along the minus strand of BQNB010198023.1, from coordinate 8,193 downwards.
TTTAGTCTTACTCTAAACCTTCGGTTCCGTTTAAAAGTATGGTAGCCAAACCCGTCACACTATTCCATTTGTGTTTTCTTTTATGGTGATGCACGTGATCCCCAGATCATTTATGTTGTATTGTTGATAGTGTTGGTCCCTTGGGGAATTGATATAGTTTATCAACTTTAAGCTAATCAGATATCGATAACAACAAGTGAGTTTTTTATAACTAATATTATATAAAGAGAATATAAAGAACAAGTGTTTAAAAACACATCCGCTCAAAAATACTGTTTTCAACGTATAGACTTTTTATTAGAATCAATAAAGAATCGATATGAGACATTCTTGTCTTGTTGGAATAGCAAAGGTGGTGAGAATGACAATTAGGGTGTTATCTCCTTCTAACTTAAACTTTAACTATGATTAAATAGTTTAAGAAACAAACTTGTTATGACCAAAACTAAAGCTTTAGATTTTCAGTGTATATGAGTCATGTTTGTTTGAGAGTCTTTACACCTATAACATCTATATTAGTTTTAATCTTTAAAGTATGACTTTCAATGTGTTTTTCACATTAATTGGGAGAGATACATTAACTTCTGAGTATACTCTTTCCTTTTATAGGCAATGTTGCTTAGGTTTTACATGTTAACTAATACGCTTGTCACACAATCTAATGGGTGGTTGAGACTAACATTAAATGTTGAAATGTCTTTTTAGAGGACCTGGTACTCAGTCTTTGAGGAAGAAAAAGTAATAATGTTTACTTCTCTGCTAACTTTAGAAGCACCATTTTCCAAGGGAGATTTGCTTTAATTCCTTTTGGCATTAAGCAATCTTTTTTCTCTCGCATTAGTAAACTTCTTGAAGTGAACTATATGTTTCAGCTTCTGTTAAGGAGATAGACTACGTTCAGCTTGGAATTGTCAACCAAGTTGAACTGAAGCTCCAACCAAGGGCCTTATTAAGTTTTTGTACCGCTGCATACACTGAAGTGAAGATACTTCCCAATCTTCCAAGGACCTGAAGAGCTGATGCTAAATGAAATTCAGCATCTTAAACTGAACTACTTTAGCGTGAGTAACTTAGGGGATTTTATGTTTAAATCTACTAAATATCTGAAGGGCTCAAGAACTGAACCCAACAATCTCCCCCTATTTAAATATACAAATAACCTAAGTTAAAATCAGTTGTAAGTGAGCAAAACAACTTCTTCTTACATAACTTATATAAATTAAACAACATAAACTGATAACCACTTCTATTAACTTTCATTACATTACGCATTTACAGAGAAAAGATAAGATTCAATACAAATGATTTCTATATACTGCCTCAACTGCTCAATGGTTCTTCAGTCTGCTTGAGTGGATTACTGTTTATTTTATCAACTTTGGCAAGCAAAAGGGAACTGAAGGTTCTAGCATGATCATCCACCCTAGGACCTTGATGTTGTCTAAAGAAGATTTCGTGTACGGTGTATAGCATGGCGTTTGAGAAATCCTTTACGTCTTCAATGGTAACAAAATCCTGTCTATGATAAGAAATTAACGATGATCATACCTCAAGGCGATCTACACAATCGGATCTACACAATATCCGAATCACACAAATACATAAGATATATACAATAGAGGTTTGGTACTTAGAAGAAGAGAAGATAGATCACTAATCAACACTTCGTTTCTTGATGAATACGAGTGTTCTTCTCTTGCACTTGATTGAGAGGAGAGATGAGATGAAGAAGATAAGATTAGATCACTTGAAACAAGATCTAAGAATGTTAGTGATCAAGATTTTTAGTGAGAGAAAGAAGAGAGAGAAAGGACTGAAAAATTTCGTGCAAAGAGGAATATTTTTCTGCTAGGAATGAAGCAGTATTTATAGACAGGAAATCCCAACGGCTAGCTGGGGGCGGTCCCGGCGGTATATATATGGGGGCCGCCCCTAGACTCCGCTCCTGTTTTTGTCTTTTTGTGGTGAAGGTTGTATCTGCTATGGAACCTTCCATTTTGGGGGGAAAATTTGAATTTAAAATTTTAAGTTTTTAATAAAACTTTTCTTTTAATTAGAAAATATTTTATATATGTATTTTTATAAAAATACTTTTGTAGAATAAAAAGTGAGGTTTAAGAGAAAAATATTTTCTTGATCATTAATCATGCATAATGATTTTGTTTATTCTTACATTAAGTGATCACTAATCTTAGAAATGGAATTTTATAATTAATAATTTGTGAACGTTTATTTTTATCATAAAAGTTTTTACATTTTGTCATTATCAAAACAATGAGAAGTCAAAAAATATAAATAACGTTTTTAGACATTATTTGTATTAACAGGTACTCTCTTTCTCAGCCTCCTCTGAAGACATTACCTTTTTGCCTTTGTCTTTCTTGATGTGCTCCCCCTCAGGTTGAGAGGAGCTTCTAGGTGGACTTTGGAAAGGAGTTTGCTTTTGAGTAGTGGTAGTGATGATTGGGGGATTGATTGGTGTAGTAGTAGGTGGTGGTGTTGGCTTTGGCTGTTGGTTCAGATTTTCTTTCTCAGCTTCAGCAATCTTATCAGCTCTTCTTTGGAAAAGCTGGGAGATAGTTTCTTAGTTTGTGTCTTTCTCCCCCTCAACAGGTATTATGTCAGCATGTCCTGCTGAAGGGACACTTTGATCTCCAACTTTTGTAGAGGTAGACTCTAAAACCACTGCAAATTTGTTCAGAGCTTTTGTGACATTCAGCCAGAGACTTGGAAGAGCATCCAAAGTCGTTAGTTTAGCTTAAGCTGATTCAACCTTTGCCGAAAGGGAAAGAAATTCTTCAGGAAGTTCCCACTGAAGAGTCTTCAGTTCAACAACTTGAGATGTAAGACTGGTAGCAGTCTTTGTAAAGTCTTCCAGCTTTGTAGGAATTTCTTTCAGCTCCTTTGGTAGCTCAATTTCAAGTCCATGAACTTGTGTCTTTAACCTTTTTATCTCTTCAGTAAGTTCATTGAACTTGGAGGGAAGATCCTTTAGCTCAATTGGCAATGAGCTGCTAAAGTCATGAGAAGATAAAATCTTTGAGAATTCAGTTTATAAAGATTTTACCAGTAGCTCATTGAGCTGATCCACATTTGGAAATGAGGGTTAAGTTTTTAGGAGTGCAGTTTTAGCTTCAGCTTTGTTCTTCTCTAGTTCTAGCTTATGTTTTTGAGACTAGAGGATGAGCACTTGGTTTGTCAGTACTTGAATTTAAGAAGACTTGAGAGATGAGGATCTAGGGACTGAGGTGTTTTTAGTTTTAGCATTTGGCTCATCTTCATCACTTGCATTAACAATGATGACACGATCATCTTCAGGTGAATCCAGGTCCTTGAAGCTTGGTTGTATTTGAGACACTAGCTTTGCAAGATCCTCCAACTTGATTGTGCTGGAGGCCTCTTCTTTATCATCATGTATAGTAATGGAGGCCTCTTCTTTATCACCATGTATAGCATTGGAGCTTGCTCCTTTTTTTGTTATAGGTTGAGTGAGGACAGTTTCTAACCCTTCATTAATAGATTTGGTTTGGTCTGCACGAACATGTGGGTCAGTACCTGTAAATATATGATCATATGAAGTGTTTTTGGTTCCTTCATCCATACCTTGTTGTAGAGGTATAGAATCATTAGGAGCAGATAGTCCAGGATCAACTTCAGTTGTGACATCTGTTGAACATCATGTCCTGTGAGACCTCAGATTGATAATGAAAGATGCAGAAAAGATAGGCTTATTTAAATTTAATGCTGACATACCACTACTGAGCTGAGGGTTGGCTCTTTCTTCACTGGTAACCCCTAAAGAAGTTGGGCCACCAGTTGCTTGCTGGTCCTCTTTATGCATTTCAGTATCCACATGTGTAGAAACTGAAGACCAGCTTAGGTTTGAGTCCATGGCCGAGTTGGACTCTTTTCATATTTTTAGAATGGCTTAGTTTTGGAACCAGTGGGTGCCTTAGAAGGACCAACCTTTATTGCCTATTGGCTGGACACAGAGGGTTGTATTTAGAAAAGAGTCGAGGTTCTTGTGTTGTTTTAGCATCCAGGCTTTGTGCTGGGAACACTCTCAAACACTTGAAGATGTTTTTGGAGTTGGAAGGATATTGGCTTGTCTAAAGCTCATATAGATCAGTATGTGGGTTGTGACGGGGAGGTTTTCATGGTTGATTGGGCTTCTGTGCCAATTGTTGGACACTGATGATTCTGGTGGTGTTTGTGTGACCTCAGTAATACCCATAGTCCTTCTCCTCCCCCCTTCCTCCTTTATCTTATGCATTATTAGCAAGGAGAGAAATCGAGTGTAGGGAACAACCTTTTCTCTTTGTTTCTTCTTCAGGTTAAGGATGATATCCTTCCAAAAGATGCTGGCATAGTCTATGTGAATGCCATTGGCTAGACTATACTACATAATGACATCTTTATTTATGATTTGATAAACAACAGTTTTTACCCTAACTGGATGTCTGTGCCATTAACAACCTCCACCTAGGAGGAAGGAGACTCTTTCTAAGAGTTCCTTTTGTTGAAACCTATTCCCCATACCCAATCTTAGGAAACCACTTCCTAACAACATCTATAGATGGTGGTGCAACATATTCACTAGAATGAGGTAGGTAGTGTGCGCCAATGGCGTTCCTAAATGTGTTTAACCCTACCTCTCCATAAATACCACCTGTGGGAATTAAGAAGGAAACCTTAGAGTTTTCTAATGCTTTGGCTGAGTACCAAAATTCAGCCAGGTATTCCTGATACATGTTAAAAGATTTTGTGAATGGTTTTCTAAGGCAACATTTGGGATGAATAGAAAACACACTTAAAATATTCCTTGTTAGTGTGTTCTGGGTAAAGAAGAGCGACCTCATTGTTTGTGTTGAGGATGATGTCTTCGAGGTTGAAGCTAACTTGTTTAGCAGCAATGAATGGTTGTTCTTGTTGTGGGAGGTTTTGTTCTTGATTTGCCATTTTTAGGGTTTTGATGATTGATGTGGTTTGAGGTTTTGTGTGTGTGTTTTTTGGTGGACAGATTTATGATTTATGAGAAGTGATTTGTGAAAGGTGAAAGGGGTTTATATGGTTGGTAGCATTTTGTGAGGGTTTGATGGTAACTAAGTGAAAGTTGTGAACTTGTGAGAAGTTTTAGGGTTTTGTGTTAACATGTTTGTGAAACTTTTAAATAAATGCAAGTCCTTTCGACATGTTTCTAGCACCTAGAACAGTGTACAGCTGTCTGTGCACTGGTAAAGTAGGTAAGAGAAAGGGTGGGGTCATTCTAACGTTTGAAATTCATTATTTAATAAACTTTTAAATTAGTTAAATTTCTTCAAAAGAAATCACTTAATAAAATTATTTTTTTTGAGAAAACATTTTTAATAAAAAAAGCGACATTGATTGAAGTTCAAGAAATCGAGCTGGGTTCAGGTTGTGATGTCATGTCATGCTGAAACTGATTATTGTAATTCTACATTTCATTAATCCTGCAGCGAAGGTGACAAAACCACAAAATTTCATGCAAATCATGAATGTGACATATGTGAATTGCAGCTCAGTTACTCCACTAGAGAGATAGCTGAAGAGTTTGATAAAATCATTTTATAAACTGAAGGGATTAAACCAATTTTGTTCAGTTCTTGTGTCAAATTAACTATGCTCCAGCGAAGGCGATAAAACCACAAATGCTCATGCAAGTCCATGAATGAGACATATGTGATTGCTCAGTTACTTCACTCAAGCAGATTCTAGGTTGATGCAAAAACTGAACGAATCAATATAATGAAAGGTGTTCAGTTTTGATTAATGCGCCGAACCTTCAGTTTTCTTTAGTTAGTATTGAAGCTTCAGGTTTGAATCAATGTTCAGCATACCCAGTTCATTAATCAATCTTTTGAGAACTGCTTATCCAGAGGTTTGATTAAGAAATCAGGAAGTTGAGTGGGAATGAAACGAGTTTCATAGTTTCCCCTTTTTTATAGAGTAAGATTTTGATCTGATAAACTTGATTTGAGTACCAATTGATTGCTTCATATTATGGTAGCATTGCTACTACAAACTGGTGAGTACCTTTTTACATATGATATACACTAGGCAATGAGTTGACTTATATACATAGGTATGTTAGTTACACAACGTAGCAGCTATATTTTCAGCTTTCTACTGAGATCTTAAACTGCTTCATCAACCAAAATTGTCATTTGGAAATGGAAAGACCGAGTACTTTTTATGTCCCATGTTGGTCTAAGAGTTCCAAAAATGTTCTTTTAGCAGCAATAAGGTGTGATTCCTTAGGATTTGCTTGATCTCATTTACAGAGATAAGAGAGACTTGAGTGTCAGATCTGATTATAGTTGGGTATACTAGTTATCCAAATATATATTTGATCTGAGACTTATATGTTGCTTTGCCATTGAGAGTCGATCAAAACTTGTTAGGAGTACCATTGGTTTATTTACTGATAAACCATTTATGTCATGCCTTTGCAGATTCTTGACATTTTGGTTGATTGAAATGTTTCTTCAGATTGATTAATCTGAAATCTAAGAAAGTTAGTGAAGACACCAATTGTTCTCATTTCATCATTCAGTTTGAGTTTTGTAGGATAAACAGAGTGGTGTCTATCTTACCTCTTTCAGGCTTATTTTCTTGTGAGAGAGATGGTGGAGGATTCCACTATTTCTTAAAACTTTGTGGTTTTTTATGGCAAAGGCAAGAGACATCCTGATTGCTTTAAGTCTTGCAATTAAAGCAGGATGTTATCATGATTTATTGCCTGATGATTTTAATGCTAGATTCCTCAGTTGTTGAAGAGAATTGGAATTGTATACATATACTAAAAGTATCTTCATTGGAGAGGATGAGTTCAGAGATTGAACATCTTCTGTATTTTTTTTTTCTGAGGTTATTAATGAATGTGGTTGAAGCAGATGATCATTTTTTACTATTGTGATCAATTTGATCATCTTGACCATCTTGGTCGGTTGAGATTTATGTCTAATAACTTTTGGTGTTTATAAGGTTTTATAAAGATTTCTTAATTTTTTTGAATCGTTTCATTGTTCAAACAGTTGAACATTCCTTTGAAAAACTTTACCATAACCATATCCTTCAGTTGTGTATGAGGGGTTGCTTCATACCTTTCTTCAGGTTCTGATTCTTCCAAGATTTGTACATGTATCCATTTTAGTCATGTGTTTTGAAGGATTTATTTCAAAAGTGATATGTTACAATGCATAAACTGGATTAGGATGGTTAGTTTTGCCTAGAAGCCCACCTTTTAGTGGGAGTATTTGATCTTAAAGCATTTGATGATTCAGATTTCTTAGCATGAGGAGTTTCTCTTTTCATGAACCACTCAATGTTATTGTGATCAGATGTGGTATGAACATTGCTACCACATGTCACAATTTTGTGTGACATGTTGAGGATTTCTAGGATTGATTCCTCTTCTTTGAGAAATAATCCTGTTATAATCATGAGTGTTATGATCATAGGTTCCACATATTTTACAAGTGGGATAGTATAAACAATCATCAGAATGATGGTTATTATATCCACAATGTATGTAGGAAGGAAAAGATACTGAGGGTCTTGAAGGTCTAGATCTTGAGGAAGATTCACCTTGACCAGTATGATCCTGATTTGTATGTATGGAGGACATAAATTTAGCATGATCACAAGTTCTGTGATTGGTTGTTCTTTTGCACTTTTTACAAAACAAGACTTCATAACAATTCTCAGAGAGATGATTGTTTTGTCCACACAGTTCACAATTCATTTTGAATTGAGTTTTGTATTTGTTTTGAAGTGCATTGAGAGGAACCTGTTGAGTGCTTTTGTTTCTGGAGTAAGATGACTTTTTCTTGCTGATTTGTAATTTTAGTTTATTAAGTTCTTTCATTACCATAGCAAGAGGAGGATCATCTTCCACTTTCACATTCTTTAACTTACCTGCAGGAGCTTAATTAGTCTTAGAAGCTGAAGAACTTTTGTTGCCTCTAGCAGGAGCTGAGGATGGTTCATTTAATATGATACCTTTTAAAGTTTCAGCTTTGAACGTGAATTTTGACTTCAAGATTGATTTGACAGTCTTTGGTCCAAAACCGAGTTAAGCACCATCCAACTTCTTCAGTGGAAGAAGAGGAGTGCTACATACTGAAGATTCATCAGCTGAATCTTAATCAGATGCTAGAGAGTCAGATACAA
>BQNB010198017.1:0-11167 GCA_026074375.1 Tanacetum coccineum | reverse complement strand
TGCGGTGCTGTTTTAGCCCTTTTCGGCTCGTTTCCAGGTCTCGGGCAAAACTAAAAAGCTGTCAGGAATGTCATTCCACGTCAAATTGCTTTAGAGTCCGAGTCGTGAAAACGTGATTTGGATGGTCGTTCTTATAAGTCAAGCCAGACCCTAAAAGTCAAAGGGTAAAATCGTCATTCAAAATTTCGAAAATTCTTGGATGTTACATATTTTGATAAGTCTTGAAAGAGTATCATATTGCACGTAGACTCCACATAGCACAACAAGAAGTCCAAAGCTAAGCACCTGAGAAAAACATGCTAAAATGGTCAACATAAAGTTAAGTGAATTCATAGGTTTAAGTAAAATATTTACGAGGATCAAAAACGTTTAGTGAATACAGCTTCATTCAAAGTATTATGAAAAGTGTTTAGTAATTGGAAGTGTTCAACCAAAGTAGTGTGGACCACAAGATTTCAAAGCGTATGTGACAATCTTAGCAGTTTACGATTTCACATTCAAAGCACATATGACCGTTATAACGAATACAACTTCACATGCAAGTATTTATTGTTGCGCTAAGCTCATGACACTGAAGCTAATAATCAATAGGGCATGTTACATCCTGTCGCATAGTATTCCTGCCCTTAACCGGTGTCCCAAACCAAAGACCACCATAATGCACAATCGACATGACATATATCCGTTTGTTCTTCGTTAAGTGGAACCAAAGCGGATAGGGATAATTAGTCCCAATAGATCTATTTACTCACTCGCGCTCCCTCAACCGGTCCTCCGGTCGAGAAACTAACAGTTCATGATAATTCGGGCAGTAGTAGGTTTGTAAGCAAACTTAGGCAACACATAAACATGTAAAACTCGCGTAAAGAACTTGTGTCCAATTTAAAAGCAAACAATGTTTCTCACCCCATAGTATAAAGCATTTGTAAATTAGTAAAAACGTGGGGCTATGAAGTTTACCTTGATGTTGCAGAGCAACTAGCAGAAATGCAGATAATAATCACAGCACAAACGGATTTGGATGAGTACATCAACGCGACACGTTGATAAGGGATTTGGATTACAAGTTGGACGAGTTTGGTGGTTGGTTAAATAAATAAATCGAAAAACACACGCAAAGTACCTAATATATTCCGTATATATATTACATATGAAAAATGAACAATTATATAATTCATATGGTGAATTATATAATAAAGACAAACAACCAAAAGTATAACCCACAATATATAATACTTTACAAGTATTATATAAGAAATGTTACTAAAATAATGGTAATAATATAATTCGACACTTTTTCAAAAGTCACCAATTAAATTAATAAAAAGTTCATGCGTAAAAGTAAATACACGTTTTAAAGTTACGAGTTAGATAAATGATGTTTTAAAGACTTTACAAAAGTTATAGTTGGGAATTATAAAATAATATTTTATAATTTAGTATTTCGTTACGCGTTTTAACTAAACTAGTTATCTTGTTTATAAAAGTATAGTTTTCGTTTATTTACCGATTTATTGTAAAATCACACTTTAATAATCTTAAAAACTATATAACTTTGTCATTTTATCGGGTTTCTAAAATAATATAAACTTTAATGAAAATTTACTAAGTATAAGGATTTTTAGAAATTTCGGCATGACCTTGCCGTTTATACGACGTTTCCCATTTTCACAAAACTCAATGTTTTCCAATTTTCAATCAATACGTGTTGCAAAATATCCGCGTATTTCAATTTATATTTAGACGAGACAAACCAGTTAACAAAAATGAGCTAAACCAAACACACCTTATATGTTGTAAAACACAAAACCAAACACCCTATATGGGCTGAACCAAACACACCCTTACTGCTATACCAAACACACCATATTGCTGTTAAACAGCGAACCAAACACCCCTAAATGCTATGTTATCCACAGAACCAAACGCCCCTTAACAGCTGAACCAAACACTCCCTATGCTGCTAAACCAGATCCAAACACCCCTATACACTTCTAAAATACCAAACGCACCCTATGGTGCTTCGCGTAACATCCAAACGCACCCATTCGGGGCTGTTTTGAGAACCAAACGCACCCTAGTGGTGCTATTTTAAAACCAACGCACCCTTTGTGGTGGTGGCAAGGTGGTTCGGATGATGAGGATGATGACGATGGCGGGGTGGGGTTGATGATGGTGGCGTGGTGTTGCTGTTGGTGGTGGCGCACGGCGGTTGTGACAGCCGCGTGGTGGCAGTGACGTTGGTGGCTAGGTGGAGACGAGGTGGGGAGGTGCGGCTGTGGGATGGTGATGGGGTGAAGGTGGTGCGTGGCGTGGGATGATGACGGGCGACAGTGGCTGTTGGCCGGATATGGTGGTGTGGATGATAATGACAATGTCGGTGGAGTGGTGGAGTGGCGTGGAGATGATGAAAGTGTTGTAAAAAAAAAAATAACCTATCTTCTTCATATTTATACTCCAAAAGATTAAATCAAATTAAAAGTTTATAATACTTGAGGGGGATGATGAGGAAAGAATTTTTTTTTTTGTTTTTTTTTTTTTTTTTGTTTTTTTTTTATTACCAACAAAGGACTGAAATGTAACTCTTTTGGGTAAATAATGATTCGGACTATCTCGTTTGACAAGTTAACGATTGAATTAAATTACCAAGTTACGCCATTGTTTCCAATAGTTTTTTCTATAAAATGATATCACCGACAATTTTTAAACGTGTTTAAAAAATTTATTTCAAAAATCATTATAATTTATTTGATACCTATTGGTGTCGCGGGTAATCTTTGTCCGTAAAAATTAAAGTTTGATTTTGAAGCAGCCGCGTTTTTTAACTAACGGTTTTAAATAAATTAATAAAGAATTTATTAACAATTTTTATTTAATAAAAAGTGAATAAATTTAAATTTAATTATTTTCATTGTGTCGTTACGCTGTCCTTCAAATTTTGCGAGGCTATTTTAGCCCTTTCTGTTTGGTTTCTAGGTCTCCGCTGAAAACTTGAACTGGAAGGAGGGGGGAGGGTGTTCTGAATGTTGGTTTAACAGCTCACAATTTTGCTATTAGAATTCGAGTTGTGAAATCAGTAATTAACGGGTTCATTTTGATAATAAAGCCAATTTAGGCATAAAATATATCTTCTCGTTTTCCAAGTCAAATAAGTACAGAAAAAAAAAATTTGCAAATGAGTGGACAATGATCGTAATAATGAGTTATTATTAAAATACGTTTCAAAAATTACCCCCCCGCGCCCCCCCCACCGGCTACGCGATTAAAATCGTTTTTATGTACCTAAAATGTCAAAACCTCAGAGTAGAAGGTCAAGATGCCGAGGAAACCAAAAGTCAAAGGGTAAAATAGTAATTTAAAATTCTGAAAATTTCAGGTTGTGACAGATTTGAATAAAAAACTAAACCAATCCGGGGGGGGGGGGGGTGGGGAGGATGGTGGGGGGGGGAGTGGATGGGGGTGAGTTTTTTATGCGAATTTCAGTGTTTGACCCACGTTGACTCGGTGGAACTTTCCACTTTTTGTCAAAAGTAGTCCCTTAACGAGACATTTGTTGTGTTGTTAGTCCAAAAATGTTAACGAAACTCCGTTAAATCCCTTACACTTGTAGACTAGAAAAAAATAGGATTTTCACGCGATTTAGGATGCCCATCATGAAAATTTTATAATTCCCCCTCGAATACATACACATTTTAAATTTCTTCGTTTTGCAACAAAAAATTTATTCAAGAAGAAATTATTATTTTTAAATTTTATGATTTTCTGATGATGATGATTTTAAACGTTCTTGTTTTTTTTTGTAAATGGAACTTTACAAACACATGTTTTTTCAGTGTCAATTCACTTTATCCTATATACATAACTCTCCCCCAGATCATTATCCATTTTTACACTTTCAAAGAGAATTATTAGAAATACAAGATCATGAATCTGTGAACTTTAGTGGATACATGGTTTGTAAAAATAAATATCTAATATTTTTGTTTTTGATTTTTCTAATTTTTATTTGTTTTTCATTTTTCATATTTTAAAAGAAAATCGTTTTTAATTTTTCTGTTTTTTTAAATTGGTAAAAAGAATCTTTTTTTTAATTTTTCGTTTTTCAATTTTTTTTGGTTTTGAAAAATATATTTACATATTTTGATGTATGATATTTGTAATCAAGAAGATGCCTTTGCAAGACGTTTCAACTCAATTGCAGTCATACATCGCATACCAATTCGATGAACAAGATATTCAAACCTTTCCTTAGGAAGGGTTTTAGTAAACAGGTCTGCCAATTAGTATTCCGTCTTGAAAAAGTATAATTCCACGGTACCTTTTCAACGTGCTCTTTTATAAAATGGTACCGCATGTTAATGTGCTTGGTATGAGAGTGTTGTACTAGATTGCAAGAGATAGAAATTGCGCTCTTTGAGTCACAATACATCAGAATCTTGTTAAATCAAAAACCATAATCCAGAATTTGTGTCTGCATCCATATAACTTGTGCACAACATGCAGATAAGGAAACATATCATGCTTCTGCTGTAGACATTTCCATGCAATCCTGTTTTTTAGATGACCAACTCACTACCTTTTGACACACACACACACACACACAGCCTCCTGATTTGCCTTACAATCTTCATCACACCCAAGGTCTGCATCTAAATCAATTAGTTTTCGAAGCCGAAAATCCTTCGAGTACCAAAGACCCATGTTATAAGTCTTTTCTATGGTACGAAAATTTGCTTAACCTCTTGGGTGGTGTCTATCAGGTCCGTGCTTGATATCTAGCTCACAGAAATGTGGCAAAAACGATGTCAGGTATACTAGAAGTGAGATACACAAGACCGCTGATCGTGCTACGATATTTTATTGGATCAACGAGTTCTCCATGTAAATCAGCATCTAGTTTTGGACTTGTGGCCATTAGAGTACCAATTAAGTCACATTCATCCATACCATGCTTTTTAAGAATCTCTAAAGTATATTGTGACTGACTTATGAAGATTCCTCAGGGTGATTGATGAATCTGAAGTCCATAGAAGAACGTCATTTCACCCATCATTGCCATCTCAAAATTAGTTTTCATTAGTTTTGCAAAACTATTTAAAAATTTAAAATTTATTGATCCAAAAATGATGTCATCGACATATACTTGAACAAGTAAAATGTCATCCCCTACTCTTCTTGTGAATAAAGTCGGGTAAACAATACCTTTTGTAAAGTGGTTAGCAATTAGGAAGGAGATCAGCTTGTCATACATGGGTGAGGTGCTTGTTTGAAACCATAAAGATCTTTCATGAGTTAGTACACATGAATTTAGGAAGTCCGGGTCTACAAATTCGTCTGGTTGGCTGACATAAACTTCTTCTTTTAGAGGCCCGTTCAAAAATGCAGTTTTCACGTCCATATGATAGATTGTGAAGTTTTTGTGAGCAGCATAAGCAACGAACATTCGGACGGCTTCAAGTCTAACAACCAGAGCAAAAAATTCTTCAAATAATATACCTGGGGGGGGGGGGGGGGGGGGTAGTGGGGGCGGCTCGACCCCTTTTGCAACAAGGTGTGCTCTATTTCAGATCATAATATTCTCAACATCAGTCTTATTTTTCCATAGCCTTTTGATCCCAATAATATTTCATCAAACTGGTCGTTCGACTAAATCCCAAACTTTTGAACGCTCAAACTGATGGAGTTCTCTCGGCATTGCTCTTTGATATTCTTTGGTTATGTAAGTACTCACAGTGATGCGTACATTCATATTTCGGCATCTATGTACACACACATGCATAACCGTTACAAAGAATCACACAGTCACTTGCTCTTACAGGATAACTTTTTCCATTTATCTATTCAATAACAGTTTGGTAGAATTCATGCATATTGATAGATCAATTATTTTCGGATGACTCTCTTCCTCGAAACGGATTAAAGAATGTGTTTCCATCAAGTTATGCATTATCTTCTTGATGTGGTTCATTTGATTATGGAGAAGTTTGTTCTTCATAAGTGGATACAATGTGAGGAGCTTCATCAGTATCAACGATGATTGTTGTTGATGAAGAAGTGTCGCTGGTATTGGAAGTATATGGTACAACAAAATTCGTAGACACTTGTTTTGGTCTCCCCTTAAAGTATTCATCATAGATTGGACCGAACAAACCATCCAAATCTTCTTTCGATGGTGTATTAGTTGATTCTGCTGATTAATCATCAAATATTGTGCGGTTAGAATCGGGTTTTAAACTGTTTCGGTCAGAAGCCATAGTTGTAAGCTCATCAAACTTGACATGTATTGTTTCCATGATCTTCCTTATTCTGTGGTTATATATTCAAAAACCTCTTGAATATTCAGAATACCCGATAAAGATGCCAATGTCAACTTTTGGTTTGAGTTTACCGAGATCATCTCTATCATTATTTGGATAACATAATGAACCAAACACATGAAAGAATTAAACATTCGGCTTTCTTTCTAGAATAAGCTCATATGGTATTTTGTTGTAACGAGATTGAATTAATGAACAATTCTGAGTAAAGCAAGCGGTGGAAACGGCTTCAGCATAAAGAAAATATGGTGAGTGTGAGAAAATCATCTTTGTTCGCGCAACTTCTACTAAGGATCGGTTACGCCTTTCTACTACACCATTTTGTTCAGGAGTTCTTGCAATTGACTTTTATTGTGTAATGTCGAGTTCCTCATATAATGATTTCATTGTCTCATTCTAAAATTATGTGCCATTGTCGGTTCAAATAAATCTCATTGTAGCACGCAAACTTACTTGAATATGAATGATATTTCTTGATCATTTCCGGAGCTTCATCCTTTGATCTAATAAAGTACACCCATGTCTAACGTGAATAGTCATCAACAATCACCAATATATACCACTTTTCATTATTACTTTCTACTCTCATCGGACCACACAAGTCCATATGAAGTAATTGCAGCCTCCCATCAGTACTTGTTACTAGTTTTGGTTTGAGAATGGCGCATTTACTTTTACCTTGTTCACACGCTAAAAATAAGTGATCTTTATCATATTTAAACTTTGGAAGACCGACAACCATGTCTTGTTTGGAAGTTGATTAATGGTAGCAAAGTTTAGATGTGATAAATGTCGATGCCATACAAAGATTTTGTTAAAGAAACCTTGGACATTAAGCAGACAGGATAAGAAGCTATATCAGAAATGGAGATAGTATACAAGTTAGATTCACGAGAACCGGTCAAAAGATCATCTCCTTTAAGATTCTGAATATAACAAGTCTTTGAATGGAAAGCAACTTCAAGATCACCATCGCAAAAATTTCCTACAAAAAGTAGATTACGGCCAAGTCCTTCAACGTAGTAAACATAACATATTGTGACATTCTTGTGAACATAATCTCCATATCCAATAATAGCAGCAAAGCGATGATTTCCGTAGCGGATAATACCCATGAACTTCTCAACGAAGTTTCTCAACAGTTTAAGGTTCCGTGTCATGTGCTTGGAACACCCGCTATCTATGATCCACAGATATAGTTGTATCACATGCAATACATGAAGCAAACAACGATGGAAGAGTGGACAGTTTGGCTACCGAAGTTTGTTTGGGAACCGGTGTCTTAGAGTGATTTGCTCTATGAATACTACTCTTAGAAACACGCGGACTCATTATCTCATATTTAGCTTTGGGTGTCCGACTAAATTCACTTGTTTGTTCTAGTCATCTTTGCCATTTCCTACTTGTTTAAGATTTTTTCTTTATGTATTTACTAGGCATGCTAACTTTTGTAGATTTTGGAGATTTTGATGTCGAGCTAGAGGCCTTATCTTTTGCATTCTAAGAGGTATTAGCAGATCTTGCATCTATGGGAGTAGCATCTAAGAACCTAGTTTTCACAACTAATAAGGAATTGAATATGGCTCTCCTAGCATTAAACTTCACAAAAATCACATGCTTCACAACACACTTATCATGAAAATTATCTAACACATATTTTGCACAAGAAACACATATTACATCACTAGATTCGCATGAAGCGTTCACATTCGTAACATTCTTTGAATCTATTTTGCGATTACATGAATTTGTCTTATCATTCAAAACAGATGAAAGATGTTTTTTATTGACTCTAATAACATGAGCTCCAACACTTTTTGACGTTTTAGAAGTGCTTCTACTGTTAGTGTTATGCATGACACTAGTCTTCTCACCGACGCTCTTACGCTTTGTTCTGCTAATACTAAAAGAACCTTCTAAGCATATGGAAGTCAAAACACTCTCATTAGTTTTCTTTTTTTTCTTGTGTACTTTTATTTTAACCTTGTACATCTCTGGTTTGATGATATTTGTGTTACTGAAGATATATTTTTTTTTCTGACTGGTTTTGTCAAAACTTGTTTCTCA
Organism: Tanacetum coccineum; assembly: GCA_026074375.1. Classification (NCBI taxonomy): domain Eukaryota; kingdom Viridiplantae; phylum Streptophyta; class Magnoliopsida; order Asterales; family Asteraceae; genus Tanacetum; species Tanacetum coccineum. The sequence goes on along the minus strand of BQNB010198017.1, from coordinate 2,783 downwards.
GTAGTCAAAGGAACAAACTTAAGCATTTGAACTAATTGTTTGTTAAATGGTGTAACACAAATAAGTTTTTCCTTGACTATTGGTTTGTCAAACATAGTATTTATAGACTTTCCTTTTTCAACATTTTTCAACTTATTTTTCAACTCATAAATTGTTATCAAAGAAGACTCATTTTCTTTTGTTAATGATTCAACTTGAAAAACCAAAGACACGTTCTCATTATCTAATTTCTCAACTTTTGATATCCAAGAGTTTGCACAAGCAGTTTTCTCTTTTTTGGTGTTGCAATTTCAATTCGAAATCAATACTTTGTGCTTAATACCGTTGGAAGTCATTATCAAGAATCACAATTCGTTTAAGCAAATTCTATTGGATATCGTTGGACTCCTTTGTAATTCTCACAACCGCTTTTCGCAAATTATCATTTTGAATTTCCACATAAGAATGCATGAGAATATCTCTAACAATATCAGCTAAGGATGCTTTCAAGAGTCGACCAAGAACAATTTTCAAAAAATCATTTTCCTTTGTTGTTTCAAGAAGTTCTGTTCCCATTGACTCAAAAATATTTAACATTTCTTTTAGTTTCGTTGTATACTCCTTTTCAAACATTGTTATGAAAAAGCATAAGTGTTCATTTATCGGTTTCACCTCATTATAACAAAGACTTCAAATATCATGATCGTTGCCAGTCAAAAAACTTGTATCATCCACTTTTATTTTTGTTGCAACAATGAGTTCAAGACTTTTGATTTCTTTTTTAATCTCAGCAAAATACCTTTGAATTCTGTTTTGTTTTGGCACTTTTTGTGGAGGTGACTTCGATTTTTAAACACTTTCGTTTTGAGGAGATACATTAGAAGTAGAAGCTTCTGAAAAATATTGTTGTTTAATAGAAACTTTTTTTAGGAACAAATGTTTCATAAAGATGATTTAAACTTGCATAATCAATTGGAAACAATTTAATTTTCTTTTCTTGAACTTTTTCATCATTTTGTTTGTCTTTCATTTTTAATCGATTCTTTTCCGCATCCTCAAGGGTTTCCTTAGAATCATGAACATGAACATGCACATTATTAGCAAGAAGATATGCAACATCATACAATTTGGGATTATATACAATTACTTTCTTGAGAAGACAAGGATTTTTGTAACCCAAACTACTATTCAAACCCAAATCATAAAAAATAATCAGGCTTAGTGCCAAGCATATTAATTTATTTGAAGTGAGTGATTCATTTTGTAAATGACTCTTTCATGGTTTTTGATTTTGTCTTCTAACTTAAGAATGTCATCAAGATACATGTCCTCACGTTTTTTAAAAGAAGTTTTCAATTAATCACGATCATGACGCATTCTCAAAAAATCAGCATGTTGATATGAAATTGTTTTGTCAAATCATTATTTTCTTTTTCAAGAGCCCCAATTTTCGATTATCTACAATAATTTTTGTTTGTAATTGCTCTTCAAGTCATTTTGTACGATGATTAGCTTCATCATATGCCGTTTGAAAATTATTTATGTTTTCTGGTTCAGATTGAAATACCCAGACCCTTTCCTTATACTCCTCAAGTTCTTTGGAGCAAGCGCAAGAATCAAAGCAGGGCAGGATCGAAGAGCTTATACAGCAAGCAAGCGAGAAGGAATACCTCAAAGGCCTACTTCTTCATGTTAGCTCTCTAACTGACTGTCTTACTCCAGCTTTCATTTCAGTTACTGATTCGACCATCCTCTCCTTTTCGGTCGAGCTAGTTTTGATTCCTCTATCTAGGCCAACATTCATTCTAAGACTTTCACCAGCAAGGGCTGAAAGAGATGAGCAGGGGGTGGTAGGCTTAGTAAGGCATCATCTTCACCTCTTGGTTCAGAGGAAGGGGCAGAATAGAACTCCATCGGGTCAAAATAACCATCTCTTGGCGATATCACCAAAGCATCCCATCTGGAATCCCCCTTTGCAGCTTCTAGCCTCAGATAGCCAAGTTAGGTATAGGAAGGAAGATAAGCATCCTAATCCTCTTTTTCTTCCGTCTGCTCTTAACACTTCTCGCCAAGTCCAATAAAATACAGACTCTCTATGACTCAAAAACCCCAACCTATATCGTACCAGATCAGACTAGTCGCTTCCGTTCCTGTGGGCTTTTGAGGAGCGGGAAAAATTGTTGGAATTCGATGAAAGAGTCTCGGGAGCCAGGATGCATGCCAGTTTCTTACGACCAGGTTAAGAAAGCATATGCCTTTTTAACCTCTGCATTAATCTTATGTGTTTTCTCATCCTCTAATTGCACACTTTACATTAAATCTTCCATTTCAGCACGATGTTAATCATGAGCAATAGTATCATTTTCAATGATTTCAGTATTACCCTCTCCATCTGAATCATCAAATATGATACTACAATCAATTTGATCATCATCATATGAAGGTTTAATAGTTTCATGTTGACTTTTTTTATGATTATCATTAGAGAAAATCGTATCCATAAAACAAGATTCAGAAGTATGTACCTCGCTTACAAATTCAGGATCTATATCGGGATCATTAATGACTGATTGAATCCTTGCCATCATGATACAAGTAGCATTAAGCTCCTCTATTTCATCCTCAGGTACATCTGCTAGTAAGAAATCATTCTCTTCATCATTCAGATTAATCCATGCTTCATCTTCTTTTTAAGCAACATCTGCTCCTTGAGAAATTGTGAGTCTCGAACCCTAAGCTTTGGACAGCCTCTAGCATAATGACCTTTCTCATTGCAATTGTAGCATTGAACTATTGGTGAATTC
>BQNB010198015.1:0-11167 GCA_026074375.1 Tanacetum coccineum | reverse complement strand
GTTATGAGGAGGTGTCATTGTGTAGGTTGTACTATGAGTGAAGCCTGGAGGTCGTGGTTACCCCCGAGGCATTCGGCTCATGTGAGATTGATTTGACCCCGAGTGTTGGGTGACTTCAAGTGGCGAATCTTTCACATGAGTATGTTACTTGCTTGCATAGTCCATGAGTGGGTATTATTTTTGAAACTTGCTGTGACCGTTGACCAAACTGCATTCAATGATGTTTTGTGACTTGATGATTTTAAACTGTGAATCGCAATAACGAATTTGTGTGTTGAACGAATGTCGTTGTGCGAATCATATTGACTATGTTGTATAAATTGTTTGTGTAAACCATGGAAATGTGTTTTCAAATTTCATAAACTGACCCTATGGTGTCAAATAAAATTTTCTTTTCAAAAAAAACATTTTCCTTTTTAAATAATAAGAAGGGAAGGTGGTGCTATCTTCTTTTCTTTCTTTTGAAATAATTTGATTTTTACTCTTTGAAAATTTTCTTGGAATTAATTTACGCATGTAGCGTATGGAAAAGAAATGTTTTGACGAGGAAAGACATGACGTCGTTTGGTCCTCAATTATGCATAACCTGATCAACTATGCATAATTTAGGAAGAACCACGCTATGTCGGATAAATCGTCACCCTTAAAACGCTTGGTACTTGAGATAAATGTTTGGGTTAAGCTTCAGGAAGGTGAAAATATTTTTACCCTGCTACGGATTTTATGCAAGTAACCCTGTTCTTATCGACTACATGGAGAGAGTCTCATGCGAGTCATTATGACCAAGTCGTTCTGAAGAGGAAATACCTACGGTATTGTTCGAAGCGAGTGTGTCTTGAAAAGAGTAAAGTTTAGTTCGTAGTGTTTAAGATCAGTAATTATTATGAAGACGTGTCAAGACCAAGTGTAGTCGGTGTGCTAGTAGGCAATGGTAGAGTTGAGCTACCAAGGGTGTAAACCTGATACCGACGCCGAGAAGGGATCTTCTTGGAATGTAAAGATTCCTAAGGTGGGTGGAAGCTGAGATGGTTAGTCCCGAGGTTGAAAATGAGGAATGGAGAAGACTTCTCCTACATTAGATGCGTGATGTCATTGGTGTGTCAACTGATGGCCGTGAAGAAGACTTCTGATATGTGATAAATCACATATCCATTTTATATAAAAAAATGACCCTAAAAAGATGAAAATAATGCTTGTATATTGTGTATTTTGCCTTTTGTGATGTGTAGGTGCGGATATTTCAAATATCACATGAAGAAGGCCAAAATGGGACAAAAAAGAAAACGACAATGGAAAGAGGACGAAAAAACCAAGGCCGAAGGCGTACCCTTACTCTACGGACCAACCAGGGCCCACTTAATGGGCCGAGTCAGCCCAATTCCTAATCTAAATAAGCCATAATCCCTTTACCCTTTGAAAAAAACCCAATATAAACCTAAAGCCCAAATTAAACCAATACGGCTCAAAACCCTTTTAATATTAAAACATAAGCCCAAGTCAAACCCCTAATATGAACGGGTCAAACAGTCAACCCAGTCAAAATCACTATTCACCCTTCCCTCCATTTTCACCCCCTCACATCGCACAGGGTAAATTAGCCATAGTACACATACTGCCATCCTTCTAGAAGCTCACCTTTGACACTCTGACACATTACTTATCCACGTTGGCAATCCCAACGAATGTGATTGGAGGATGGGACGTGTAAGGCAAAGAACGGTCAAGATCAAATGCGTGGAAGCCAAAAAAAGATTGAATGGCTTGGATTAGAAGTGGGGGAGCATCTAAGGGCCTAATAGCTTCACCTCTCGGCTATAAATAGAGGAGGCCTCTCTCACACACGGGATATGTAGTGTAGTAGTAGCTTATTATAGGTTTAGCTTGTAGCTTTTACGTTTTTAGCTTATATCCTTTAATTTTCATGTAATTTCTTTCTAAAGTATTGTAATCAGCTTTAGTTTTAATAAAATTTAGTTTTTATCTTAACTCTTGTTAAATTCAATCTTTTATATTAAGCAATTATGGTTTAAAAAAACATCATAAGCTCTTATAAGCTACTTATACTACACTTGCTTGTTTATACTCAGTTAAGCTTTCAAAAGCTTAACTGAGCTTATTGTTACATCAATTCCACCCCCAAATTATACCTTAGCTTATTTTTAGAAGGGAAGCCAGACTTGGAAGGGCTTCTAAGACCCCACCAGCTTATCCTAGATAAGCTGGAGCTTTGTAGATCAGCTCATTGGAGCAAATTAATAAGCCTTGTTTGTGCAAAGTCTATTGTAAGTCTTGTTTTCCATTTTATAGCTTAATTTTGCATTTTAGCTTATTTCTGCTTATTGTTAGTTAGAGTAGCTTATTAATGCTTATTATTGTTGTTGGATTCTTATTGAGTTCAGTTGTTAGTTTAAATCTCATCTTATAAAGTTTTTGATATAAAATAGTTAAAAATCCAAAAATATTTGCATAATCTGTTAGCTTATTGTTGCAGTTTATTTGATTGTTATAATTTTCTAAAAAGGACTTTTATAAACTAACTAGTATCTGGTATAGCTTATCTAAGCTTTAAATCTTAATTTTATAAGCTTAAAATGATGTTAAACTGTCCAAAGGGGTGTTTGGCACAAGACAACACTAACTTGAGTTAGTGCTGTCAAGAGCTTTATAGTTCTTAGATTGAGTTTTAATTTCAAATTTTAAGTTTATAAGGTAGGATTTAAGGTTTTTGTAGGCTAAAACAAGTCTTAATCAAGTTTGTGTATGAGTTGCTTGAATCTAAGGTCATAAGCTCAGATTCATAGCTCTTTGAGCTTAAATCTGTTCTAGCTATTTTTGTTCATCAAATTGCTCTTGTTTTGGTTATTATTTGGAGTAGTATACAAGTCTAAAAGGTCTACATTTCTAGAATTGTGATTTGGCCAAAATTTTGGTTAATTGCATCAGGTAGTAAAAACTGCTTCTAGCCTTTTTCAATCTTAAATTTAAGTTAGCTTAAGTTAGAGTTAGCTGTTGAAGTTAGGTGCACAACTAGTTCATAGGCCAATCTAGATAGGTTAGGGCTTATTTTAAGTTTTAAAGCTTATTTACACATCTGTTTTTAGGTCTTTAGAGTTTTGATAAAAAGTTAAAATATCAAACTTGGTAAGCGCTTGTGCAATTAGCATTTTCTTTGCTTATTTGATTTTCAAAATAATTTTTGATGTGATTAAAGTAGTCTTTAGATGAATCTTAAATTGGATTAGTCATTAAGCTAGGTTCATCTTTTGCTTAAATTAAGTAAAAGTGCTTTTTGGACTTTTGGTTTGATGTTTTACCCCAAGTTTTAATTTGTTTCTTTAAGCTTTAGGGTATTGTATATGCTAAATTTGTCGTCTTGCTTAGTAGGCTTGTTTTAAGTTGTTTGTAGTTTAGTTGATCAGGCTTGAGTTATTTAGCTTTTAGTTTTTAAGTTTAGTATAAGTATTAAAATATTAATTCTATTGTCTATTTGATAAGCTGTTTTCGAGGTTATTGTGATTTTGAAAAAAGTTGTTTCACAAAGTTGTTGAGATTAAGCTGATTACTAAGTTTGTTCAAAGATTTGAAAATATAATAAATTTTCAAAAAGGGAGCACAGGTTGAACTATGACTCATTCATACAACGGATTTATACACACATCTTAAATAGCGTTGGGACTTTTCGTCAATGTTGTTTTCAAAAATAAATTTAACATCTTTTGGTTTTCTTTTTAAATAAGCACTTCGAGTGTTAAAAATTTTCAGGGCTTATTGTTTAGCTTTTTCTGCATCATATTTTTCTGCATTTCTTCAATATAAGTAATTCTTCAATCATAAGTTTATTTTGTTTAAAACTTAAAATATCATAAAAAATAAAATCATAAATAAATAAAAAAAATAAAATTTTTTGAAATTTTCTTTTATTATTTAGAAGGTTTAGAAATTAAATTTGCGTTCGTAGGTCTTTAATTTGATATACTTGCTTATTTGTTACGTGTTTATACATTCCCGTTAACGTTTTTTGTGTTGATTTTATAATTGCCTAGTCATTTACTTTCCTTTGCATGTTTTATGTGTTTTTAGCTGTAGAAATAGAAAACCAAATTAAAACCTTAAATTTTAATTGCGATCAAATAGACGATTTCATTGAATTGCGAGGAAAACGACGAGAGGTTTAGGAATTTTTTGGTCAAAAGCAGTTTTTTAATCTTTTGGATGTATACTATTACTATAATTGTATTGTTCTTATTACAATATTGTTTGTGTGTGTGGTTTAGAACAAACAAAAAAAAAAATAAAAAAAAAAAAAAAAAAAAAAAAAATAGGATCAATTTTTTTGGCGAGCTAGGGAGGTGTGTGCGATTATCGTGTTTACGTTTGAAGATCAGTGTTTGAAGACCCTTCCTCATGAAGTTATCGTTTTCAATGACTTTTTTTTTTTATTAAAACCATAAAAATGAAAAATATTTTTACATTTATTTGTTTTATATTAAAAAATAATGTTTTTCTGTTAATTGTCGCTTCGATCACCTTTAGTAAAACAAAACTATAGAGAGGTTAAGGAGGGTCGATCTACAAAACTTCGACTGGAAAAGGAGGAAGTTTTTAAAAACGCTTGCGTTACGTCCTCCGTTTTTGTGCGTTTTTAGAGATGTTAGTACATTTTTGACTATGGTTACAAAAATTTTTTTTTTTTTAATTTTTAATGTTTATTATAATAAATCTATAAATATCTTCTTATTAATATTTGTTTAATTCTTATTTTTTACTCTTATCGATAATTCTTAACATGTGGTATTCAAATGCTCGTGGTGTGGAGGTGCTTTATCGAGGATATTCGTCGGGTTGTACAATATGAGTTTGGATAAGAGTTGTTAGAAACGCGATTTTTCTATTTCAAATAATTGAAACAGAAATTTCCTACCACTTCACAAACCAAAATCGCGCAACCAAACGTAGTGTTTTATGTGGAGGACGTTAGTAGGGGTGTACTTGTCAACGGTTGGTATTGTAAGGTGTGGATGTTTGCTTGTAAAAGGATTTTGTCGATTTTGCAAAAACTGAAAATTATAATTAATCTGAATGATTTCACCCACCTACAACCCATTAGAATTAAACTGTTGTGGAAATATGGGAATGATTCTATATGGTATGATTGTTGCATTGTTTGTTGTTTGGAGGAACCGTGTACTTCAAAATATAGTTGAAAATTATTATACAAAATTCATTGAGCTTTTCCTCCACAATATCTTTGTTGTAACCTGGTATGGAGGGCTTGAAAATTTAATTGTTATAATTAATCTTCGATGGCCTTATTGTGTAACTTGGGGGTCTCTGTGCTTTTCAATGTAACAATGAACAAAATTTTATCTAATTTTAGTTTAATCGATTTTATATTCCGGTTTGGACCAATATAACCTCGCAATTTCCTTATTCATTAATTCTCGGAGATCGAATTAGGATTGTTGTAGATATGGCAAGTCATTAAAGCTAATGAATCCTTTTTTGAATCGCAATATTTTTCTCATGAAGAACATGAGTTTGAGAGTATTGTTGGTAAGGAAGAATTTAAATTATCAAGTTTGGGGAAGAGCAAATTAAAATGAAGTTTCTAGTATTGTATTTAATGTTAATGATTCTTAAATATTGTGAAATTTTGTAACAAACGTGAAGAAAAGGTATTAAACATGAGTAAGAGTATTATGGAGGTGAAATAGGGGTGGCAGGAGGAGCGGCAGTCAAAAAACGGAATCGGACAAAGTAATAAAGTCTAGTATTGAGGACCTTGTCCTAATCCTAAGCGAGTCCGAGGGTATTTTCAATATGTGTGATGTGCCTTCTTGTGATAAAAAACATTTTGATGCCGAGTCTGATCTTAGAGAATCTTTGCTTAATCGTGATACTTCAATTGTTTATTCTCCTAAGATTGACTCTCTTCTCGAGGAGTTCGCCGGTAAACTTGCTCCTATCGCTCTAATTCTACCGAGAATTAATAAAGCTGGTTTTGATCAAGAAGAAGATATTCGTCGTGTTAAGCAATTGTTAAATAATTCTCCTCCTCTTGATGTTTTAAACGATCACTTTGAGATTTTCTCCGGTTCTAACGATGGTTATACTTCGAGTGATGTCGATTCTTTTGAGGACATCGATTACGTTGAGGCATCACCTCCCGATTCTGAGCTCGTCAGCTTAGAGGAGGTTGAGGATGTTATTCTTTGTGAGAAATTATTGAATATCAATCTTCTAATTGCTAAGATCGAATCTTTGAATAACAACCTCATTCCTAATTGTGTGCTCAATTCTCCCTCCTCATCTCCTATCCCTGTTAAGGATAGTGATTCTTTCTTTGAGGAAACCGACACGTCTCTCTCTTATACGAATAATTCTTTACCCGAATTAGATATTTTTAGCGATCATACGAAAGAGACGAGAAGTGGCAGTACCACTTATCATGCTGATATTTCTCTTCCCGAGTATGATTTGTTTCACTTTGAGATTGAACCCGATTCAGGAGATTTGATTTCATCCGTAATGGACGATATTTTTGAGATTAATGAGGATAATTATTTTGACCCAGAGGGAGGTGAGATTGATACTTCTCCAAATGTTGATGATGACCACTATTTTCCCTTCACCTTTGTCATCCGAATCTTTCTTCCGTATCTCACCTACCCTAAGGATTCTTCTTTGCTTCTCTCCTGCGAGAATGAAGACACCATTTTTGACCCCGACATCTTCTCTTATATTTTATATTCTTATAAGCCAGTAGTATCTCATCGGAGTGGAACTTTCATATGCTTCAATGTTTATCTAAACATTTTGAATGAAAGTCTGATGGAGATTTGCTCTTCCACATGTTTCCCCATGGACCAATGAATTCGGGGTCGAGTTAGGCTCGTGACTTGATTAACAAAAACAAGCACTTCGCGGGTGGCAACCCATGCTTATCCCTAGTAGTAGTTAGTAAAATAATAATGAATAAATGTGTTGTGATGAGGCTCGCCTCTTTCTCGTGTTTCGTGTTTTGTGGTTTGTGATGTTTGTCCAGGATGTCCCGGATTTTGAAGATTCTCGTGCTTATGTGTTTGTCCATTCATACACTCGAGCTTCATATTCCCAGCTTCATTTTGGGAATCCAATATCCAAATCTTATCGATTAACGTTTATCTATTAGCATACTTAATAAACGGCTTTAGATTTGCGTAGAGACCCCCTTTATATCAAGATTATGCATTAAAATTAGTATGGGGGAATTTGTCTCTTTGAGTTCTAGTAGGGTTTTTGAATTAGCCTCTAAAATAGGGGAAACATTGAGAACAATGTTTAGTTTTAGTATGGGGTGGTATATCTTTGATATGATCTTACCTACTTTTGCTCGTTGTTCTCACGTACCCCGTTTTCCCGCGAAAATTTTAAAATTTTATATATGTAAAAATTTATAAATTCAGTTTTTATCTTAAAAAAATTTAAAAAAAATAAAAATAATAATAATAAGCGTTTTGACACGAATGTAGGCTTTCCGTTGGTGAGAACATAAATAAATTTTGACCCGGCCGATTTTATATCTTAGCTTTCTCCTTAACTTTAAATAAATTGAAATTTGCTAATCTTTTATACAAGGAGCTATAAAAAGCAAGTCTAGCTTGAAAAAGTCAAGATTTTGCAAGTTCCCATAATTGATTTTAAAATATGCAAAGATCAATTTATTTGGCTAAGCATTTACTAGTTTCTTTATTAGAAATTTTAAATTGTGAAATAACAGAGATGAAGAGTAGAATATAGTTTAGATGCTAAAAGTGGAAATAGTTGGATTTCTTTAAAGTTATAAGTGTTAATGGTGGCTTTTTCTCCCATTAGGCTTGTCTTTCACCTTTATGTTAATTGTTTAATAAATAGGATTGTGCGGTTTTGGTTAATTAATTTGTTCATAGCGGTTTTATTTAGTTCCTTTGTGATTAGATATTGTATACATCAGGGAATACTTAAATTTGGCATTTACATATACTGTATCACATTAATAGATATTCTCGCTTATCCCTTAAAGAGCCTTTGTGTTATGGTAGGTAAGTAAATATTAATAAGTGGAATATTATAGCCTTGATTCATTCCTTAAGAGCCTAAGGGTTATATGAATCGGATTTGTTGCTTAAATTTTGTCTTGTTTGTACCTTAAAGAGCCTTAGGGTATATGGTGCAAATGAGATTCTTCCATTTATGTCTTAAAGAGCCTTCGGGTATAGGACATGAATGGAACCTAAGTAGCATAATAAAAGCCAAATTTTGGTTGCCTCGATGTGGACTTAATTTTGATGACATTTGATCTTTTGAAAAGGGCTAGGATCTAATTATTGCATTTTAACCGTTCTGCTTTATTTTTAGAATTAATAAGTATCGAAATAAAGTCTTAAAGAGCCTTCAGGTATATAACTTAAATAAAATCTTGAGATACAAAATTAGGAATAATGGAGGAAGAAGTAATACACAATTAGCTTTATGAGTAGTGTTAGCATCATAACTTGTATTTTACAATGATCTTGTTTTTAAGCTTGGCTTGGAGAAGTGAAAGCCGGGGACGATAAATTTATCCATTTGGACACTTTTTGTGCTTTTTGTTCCGTAATCCTAAAAGTTATCAATGAATAATAAAAGCAATACATTATGTCACACATGAATAAGTTGTAAGTTAGAAATTATGAAAATCATAAAAATGGAAAAATATTGAAAAATGGGAAACGAGGTGTTTTAAAACTTGCAATTTCTTAACTCTACCACCAAAAGACTTTGCTACTTTTCAAAGGATTAGTTTGGGGTGGTTTTGGAGTATTTGGTTTTAGTGCATATAACATTGCGTGAGGATACGACAATCACTTAGTTTGGGGAATTTTGATATTTAAGAAATCACATATCCGTTTTATATAAAAAATGACCCTAAAAAGATGAAAATAATGAAAATTATGCTAGTATATTGTGTATTTTATCTTTTGTGATGTGTAGGTGCGGATATTTAAAATATCACATGAAGAAGGCCAAAATGGGACAAAAACAAACACGAGAATGGAAAGAGGACAAAAAAACCGAGGCCGAAGGCGTACCCTTACTCTACGGACCAACCAGGGCCTACTTAATGGGTCGGGTCAGCCCAATTCCTAATCGAAATAAGCCATAAACCCTTTACCCTTTGAAAAAAACCCAATATAAACCTAAAGCCCAAATTAAACCAATACGGCCCAAAACCCTTTTAATATTAAAACATAAGCCCAAGTCAAACCCCTAATATAAACGGTTTAAACAGTCAACCTAGTTAAAATCACTATTTACCCTTCCCTCCATTTTCACCCCTCACCTCGCACAGGGTAAATCAGCCATAGTATACGTACTCCCGTCCTTTTAGAAGCTCACCTTTGACACTCTGACACATTACTTATCCACGTTGGCAATCCCAACGAATTTGATTGGAGGATGGGACGTGTAAGGCAAAGAATGGTCAAGATCAAATGCGTGGAGGGCAAACAAAGATTGATTGGCTTGGATTAGAAGTGGGGGAGCGTCTAAGGGCCTAGAAGCTTCACCTCTCGGCTATAAATAGAGGAGGCCTCTCTCACACACGGGATATGTAGTGTAGTAGTAGCTTATTATAGGTTTAGCTTGTAGCTTTTACGTTTTTAGCTTATGTCCTTTAATTTTCATGTAATTTCTTTCCAAAGTATTGTAATCAGCTTTAGTTTTAATAAAATTTAGTTTTTATCTTAACTCTTGTTAAATTCAATCTTTTATATTAAGCAATTATGGTTTAAAAAAACATCATAAGCTCCTCATAAGCTCTTATAAGCTACTTATACTACACTTGCTTGTTTATACTCAGTTAAGCTTTCAAAAGCTTAACTGAGCTTATTGTTACATCATTTCCACCCCCAAATTATACCTCAGCTTATTTTTGGAAGGGAAGCTAGACTTGGAAGGGCTTCCAAGACCCCACCAGCTTATCCTAGATAAGCTAGAGCTTTGTAGATCAGCTCATTGGAGCAAATTAATAAGCCTTGTTTGTGCAAAGGCTATTGTAAGTCTTATTTTCCATTTTATAGCTTAATTTTGCATTTTAGCTTATTTCTGCTTATTGTTAGCTTATTGTTAGTTAGAGTAGCTTATTAATGCTTATTATTGTTGTTGGATGCTTATTGAGTTCAGTTGTTAGTTTAAATCTCATCTTATAAAGTTTTTGATATAAAATAGTTAAAAATCCAAAAATATTTGCATAATCTGTTAGCTTATTGTTGCAGTTTATTTGATTGTTATAATTTGCTAAAAAGGACTTTTATAAACTAACTAGTATCTGGTATAGCTTATCTAAGCTTTAAATCTCAATTTTATAAGCTTAAAATGATGTTAAACTGTTTAAAGGGGTGTTTGGCACAAGACAGCACTAACTTGAGTTAGTGCTGTCAAGAGCTTTATAGTTCTTAGATTGAGTTTTAATTTCAAATTTTAAGTTTATAAGGTAGGATTTAAGGTTTTTGTAGGCTAAAACAAGTCTTAATCAAGTTTGTGTATGAGTTGCTTGAATCTAAGGTCATAAGCTCAGATTCATAGCTCTTTGAGCTTAAATTTGTTCTAGCTGTTTTTGTTCATCAAATTGCTCTTGTTTTGGTTATTATTTGGAGTAGTATACAAGTCTAAAAGGTCTACATTTCTAGAATTGTGATTTGGCCAAAATTTTGGTCAATTGCATCAGGTAGTAAAAACTGCTTCTAGCCTTTTTCAATCTTAAATTTAAGTTAGCTTAAGTTAGAGTTAGCTTTTGAAGTTAGGTGCACAACTAGTTCATAGGCTAAATTAGATCTGTTAGGGCTTATTTTAGATTAATTAGCTTATTTGCTTATCTGTTTTAAGCCTGCAATTTAGTCCTTTAGAGTTTTGATAAAAAGTTAAAATACTCAAACTATATAAGCAGCTTTTTCAATTAACATTTTCTTTGCTTATTTGATTTTCAAAATAATTTTTGATTGTTGATTTAAGTAGTCTTTAGCATGATCTTCAAAGTGGTATTAGTCATTAAGCCATAAGGTTCCATCTTCTTGCTTAAAATTAAGCTCAAAAGTGCCTTTTTGGACTGTTTGGTTAGTTGTTTTACCCCAAAGTGCTTATTTGTTTCTTTAAGCTTATGGCATATTGT
>BQNB010198014.1:0-11167 GCA_026074375.1 Tanacetum coccineum | reverse complement strand
TGTCAAAACATGCTAATCGACGATAAACATAACTTAAAGTATCTATGCACCTTTGGATCTAACCTTATCTTACTTTGGTTTCTCAGAGTTAAACACATCAGATTCTCGTGGTATCTCCTTCAACTTTGTTTTCAATTCTTCTTTATTATGAACAATCTGAAAAGAAAATATCAAAACTCACGTAGTGTTTGGTATGATGTAATGAAAGTTGGAATGGAAACGGTTATTACGATTGAATGGAAAAATCTTGTTTGTTTACAATTATACAATGTAATGCTTCATTACAATGAATGACTCATTACATCAAAAAATACCATTTTCATTCCATAGGGGGGCCCTCCTTTTTTTTCATTACGTCCGTAATGTAATCAAAATTACATAAAAGTCCACCATTAACTAACCACATTAAATACACTTCTTATTAACTATGGACATTTTAGTCTTTTCTTATCGATTGCATTCCATCCTATCATACCAACCAAACATTATTAATAAGGGTAATGAATTATTACATTACATGATTTATTCTATTACATCGCTTATTTCATTCATTTAACATTTCATTATGTTATATGATTGTTTAGTAAATGAATACAGCGTTGAAAGTAAAAAACAGGAATTCAAATTTAGAGGTCAAATGACTAGAAATGAGACAATTATGGACTTAGGGTATAAAGTGTCATAAAGTGATATTAGAGGGCCATACGTGTAAATTCGTATGAAATCAAACCTTTATAAAGGTTTCCATACACTTCTTCCATCAACTTCATGCAAAAAATATGAAAGTTATATGTGTGGGTATATGTGGCGATTTTTATGATTTAGAGTTAGATTTGATGCGTTTTAATGATTTAGATGGAGCTTAAATTAATTAAGGATCAAGTTTTTCAAAATATATGGGAATATTAAGTGGATAATAACACTTTTTATCAAGTGTTTAGTGTAATTAATCAATAACCCTAAGGTATGAAAGTTTATTTTGAATAAAGTACGTGATGGGGTTCATGAATTAGAAATTGAGGCCATATAGGTAAATGAATTTATATAATTAAACTGATAAACAGACTATGGTTTGATGATGATATCATATTCATTGTTAACTGAACAAAGATGATAAATAGAAGATTATGAAAATATAAATGATATGATTCTTTAAGTGTGTTGGGATACAATGGTTAGTTGACTAGCTTTGGATGAAGGAATGTACTTGGTACTAATTTAATATTTTATATAATAAAAGAATTACATTATTTCGGAGTTTTCTATCAAATTGAATCTTATGAATTAGAAAATTTAACCAATCATAACGCTTGATTTTGCCACGTAGCAAAATCGTGTGATCTAATTGGTCAATAAAAAATCAAAATTGAATAAATTTAGTCAAATTAAAAAAAATGGTGGGAGAAAAAAATCCCATAAAAATATATGTGTCAAATTTGTTGAAAAAAAAACTTGAAAAAGAGGAGGGTAATTAAGAAACTTTATTGGTTTTATTAAAATATATTATATGGAGATATGTATAAATTTACAAATTTTATTATAACTTAAAAAAATAAACAAATAACCCTTTAAACTTTATACCCCTAGACTTTATATTGTAAAATACAACGCAAACAATTTCTTACTTTCAACAAAGATTTAACATTATTTAATCACATCCCAAATCTACCCAAAGACTTTTTAGTGGATTTTTCATTGTCGGCATAAAATCATGTTGTACAACCAAAGGAGAAAAAACACTGAAGCACATAAATTATTTCGTAATAAAAAAAAAAAGTTTTTCGAACTATCTAAGGTATGAAAGTTTATTTTGAATAAAGTACGTGATGGGGTTCATGAATTAGAAATTGAGGCCATATAGGTAAATGAATTTATATAATTAAACTGATAAACAGACTATGGTTTGATGATGATATCATATTCATTGTTAACTGAACAAAGATGATAAATAGAAGATTATGAAAATATAAATGATATGATTCTTGGTTTTGCCAAAGTAATTTTTCGACCCCTAAGACACAAAACTTTATTTTTAGTAGGATTGGTTTTGCCATACAAAAAGGGGTTGCGGCACAGCTTGTTGCTCGTTTGCCCGCCATCTTATTGTAAACGTTGTTTTGGTTTAAAAAAAAATAATAATAAATAAATAAATAAATATGATTCTTTAAGTGTGTTGGGATACAATGGTTAGTTGACTAGCTTTGGATGAAGGAATGTACTTGGTACTAATTTAATTAGCAAGATTACTATGATATAATCTTATTGTAATCTAAAATTGATAACGTTTATACTGGTTATCGTTGTGACCTAATTATATGAATTAGTAGTTAAAGAAAAATGTTATGTATGCGAAATATGATGAAGAAAAGTAAACTAAGTTAAGTGACTAGTGATGATTTAAAATCTAGAGTATAAGGTTGCGTCAGATAATTAGTCATATGCTTATGTATAAATATGTGCAAAGTGATTTGTGAGAATGATGTGAATGTTTGTGTGAGGTAGAAACGAAGTGTAATGCATTATGAAATGTGTATAGCTTAAAGTATTATGTATAAGTGAAGTATAAAGCTAATACGATTAATATGTTGTGATTGAGCTACGGTGGACGTATAATGATATATGAATAAGCGGAGTGACAAAGAATATGAATTTGTGAAGTTACGGTAGTAAATGACTAAAGGTGTTAAAGAATGTTAAAGTATGAAGTTACCTATAAATGAAGAATCAAGTTCAATGTGTTAACTTTCTATATGTGATTAGCTAAGTACTTGTGAGTAATTGATAACATTAAATATTTAATATTTTTTGGTGGCAAAATACCTTTTAAAATACCTGCAAATGTTTCACTAACACTCGAAAACGAGATATTTTCTGTTACTTTGTAGTTTTTAGGTGAAATGCAGGAAAGTGACAAGAAAGAAGGGAAAAATGACTTAAAGTTTAAATTCTGAAGAATGTTACGACATAACACCAAAAATGGTTACGCCGTAACATAAATTAAGCAAGTACGAAGATCAAGGAAGACTTTACGGCGTAACACCATATCTAGTTACGCCGTAACCCTATATTTGGAAGGAAATCTTGTCAAAGTTATCGTTACGGTGTAACACCTTATCCAGTTACGCCGTAACCATGAAGATCCACAAATATGGAATGAAGATCACGTACATATAGAAGTTATATGAAGGTTACGGCGTAACACCATATATGGTTGCTTAATTATGGAATGCCGTGTAAGTTGGTTACAGCGTAACACCTTTACTGGTTACGCCGTAACAGGTTCGATATCTATAAATAGAGGTCTCATTCAAGCTATTCCGACATCACTTCCTTTACAGCCAATTAGAGAGGCGCCAAAGGCTTCCAACCTTCGAAGAATTCTACCTGGAGTCCAAGGGAGATCACACTTTACTTACTTTTTGTATTTAATCGTTCAAAATACGAATAATGTAAGAATTATGAGTTTTCAATATATGATTTCTTCTATCTCTTACTGTGTTACCGTTACCATGAGTGGCTAAGCACTTAAAGTGCTGGCCTAGTTATGTAATTACTTTTGTTATGATTTTTTCCTGTTAAATTATGGTTCATTAGATATTCCTTAACTATCGTGTAACCTTGGGTTTTGGTAGTATGGGTGGTTTGGACCTAGCTTGCCCCATTAATAGATTATCTTGTCATGATGGGATCCAATGGGTACTAGGGAGGATCACTAACTCCTTACCTGGTGTAGAAAATGACCGGTCACCGCACTTATCACTTAATACTTTAAAAGCACAGGAACTCTTTCAGGGGGGGAGGGGTAATAATCTTAATAGATTATTAGATATGTTTTGGGAATAGTTAGGATTAATCACTACAACCTGGATAACCTACATCACAGACGATTCAGGACTGATTCGGAATCGCAAGAAGTATAGGATAGACTGCATATGCACATTCAGGTCTATCGACCTTAGAAACCAGTAATGAAACCATAGTTTGACAGTGCACAGGAAAATGTTTTCATAACAATAGTAATGAAGTAACTAGGTTAGCACGTTTTCTCTCTTGATATCTCCTATCCTTTTACTTTCAGTTATTTATTTTTATTGTTCTTTTAATTTCAATTTAAATCAACTCAAAAACCATTTTCAAAACGTGACATTTCAAATTAAAACTAATTACAACTTAGCTTTTGGGACGACCTCGGATTTACCATTCTATACTACCCACGATCGGGTTCTCTGCCCGTTAGTGCGTCGTTAGGTAGATCGAGTTTTATAAATTTAAAACTTGATAAAAATATTTTTTTAAAAGAAAATACGCATCAAGTTTTTGGCGCCGTTGCCGGAGAGCTAAAAATTAGAATTAATTTGACTATTTCATTATCTCTCTTCTTTTTCTCAACTCTATATCTGCAGGAACCATGGCTGGAGTAGACGTCGATACTCTCACTATGGAGCAATACCTAGCATTGTCACGAGAAAACCAGGCACCGGGCATGGTTAAACCCGAAATCAGAGGCAATGTTAATTTCGAAATAAAGAGTCAGTTCATGCGCGAACTGAGGGAAGACACTTTCTCCGGGAACAAAGACGAGGATGCTCACGATCACATTGATCGGGTCCTCAGCATCGTTGGCTTATTTAATATTCCTGGAGTCACTAAAGACGCAGTCATGCTCTGAGTTTTTCCCTTCACTCTTACTGGAGCCGCTAAGCGATGGGTGGACAGACTAGCCCCAGGAACTATCAATACCTGGGATCTCCTCAAAAAGGCCTTTATCCAAAGGTATTGCCCACCTTCCATGACCGCAAAGCAGCTTGAAGATATTCACAACTTCAAGCAAGAAGGAGACGAATCATTATACCAGGCCTGGGAGCGGTATAATGACCTGCTATACAAGTGCCCTACTCATGACATCAATAGTCATCAAAAGGTAAACATTTTCTATAAGGGTTTGAGCACTATGAACCGTCAATTGCTTTATTCACAAGGACCTATCCCAGGGATGAGACCAGCCGAAGCTCTCATAGCAATTCAAACCATGGCTGACCACTCTTAGAAATGGCACGACGGCACAACAAGCAGGAATATAGGAAGCATTAGTAGCAAGGATGGACTAGCTACTTTAGTAAACAAGATGTGCAACCTAGGACGAGATATGAAGAAGCTAAAGGAAAGTGTTTGCGCAATCCAGGTTGGGTGCCAAATTTGCGAAGGGCCTCACCTCGACAAGGATTGTCCCCTTAACGAGGAAGTTAAACAAGTTGAAGAGGTCAGATATGGAGAATTTGGACGAACAACACCTTTTAACAAATATAATGGGGGAAAGTTTCATGTAGGACCACCTGGATACTATGCCAAAACTGATAACCGTCCCACACATTGGTTGAAAGGAGGCAAAGTTGAAATATTGGCTATACCATCATGAGGTATCTGCTCGAAGCAGTACTGAAATGGACGGTATGGATTAAAAGCTTCAAGAGAATGTTAAGATTTAACAAAGGAACCAAAACACCCTCACTTAGTAGGGAAGAAACTTAGAACCAGATCGAGCAATTACAAAAGAACTACTCCAGGAGGAAAAATTAAACATAACAAGGTAGTAATTGTTGAAACATGAGGACCAACTCTCTAAAGAATTAAGCATCTCACGGATATCCTTCCTCTTGCCTCTCAATAAGATAACCCCAGTGAAATCAATACTACGAAAGGAATCTAATCAAGATATTTAGGCTTCTGCACCATCGGTTAACTTTAACTTTTATCTATGGTGATTTAGGGTTACGTGTAATTGTTTACCTAGGCATATTTTTGGTATTTGAAATTAACAAGCCTTAAGTAAAACAAAGCTGCTAGTAGATTAGAATTGGTTGATATGAGAAAAAAGGCAACCCAAAAAAATTTGGGATAGTTTAGAGACATACTCTGTAAAAAGATGATAAATTCCTGTTCATCTGATTCGTAATTCTGATCAATCTCCCAATTCAAATGTCATTTTAGAAGCCCTTTTTGGCCACGTTTAGCCCATATTAGTGTTTTTGAAATAAGAAATATCAGTCTGGGATAGTGATGAGAGGGTAACATTTAACATAAATAGGAATGACCCTAACTTCGCCCCTACCGAGGGAATCTTTATGTTAAACTCGATCAACGCTGATGAACCAATTACTAAAAGTTTGAAGATAAGTGATGACTTACGAAACACATTTTGTAACCTATTATACAGAAATTTGATGAGGACTTTAAGGCTTGGCCATCATGTAAACCCAACAAGACAAATGTGATGGGTGGGATGAAATTTATGAAATCAATAAGTGGTAAAACAAATCTTAGTTTTTCCCTATAAAACGAAACGGCAGGAAATGAAAGGGGGTGTGGGTATCGTTTCCAAACTTTTTAATAATAAGATATGGTAGCTGTCAGGTTGAGGAATCTGTTTGGAGCAAAAGATATTTAGAATGGTGTAATGAAAATTCTCCTGATAAGAAACCTAGGGCTAGAAACTACACTTTTAAAGCAAGGGTAAAGTTAAGATACGGGCCCACTAGACATAAGTAAATCAGTTAGGAAAGATTTATTTAGATTATGGGTGATCGATTAGTTTACTGAAGTATTAGATCCTGTTAAAGACCCTTTAGAAAGATGTTTAGATGAATAACAATTTGTGTGTTTAAAAAAGAAATCTTGAACATACTTATCGATGATTCCGAAATAAAAATTAAAGCGAAAGGGCAAGTTCTTGAGAAATTATGGAAAAAATGTAAGAGATTATGATGTACGAATAAAGATTGGTGGTATGATTACTGGTATGAGGATGAAGAAAAAACGAAATTAGGTAATGAAGATTACGATCCACCTAAGGTACATACAGAAACATTTAAAGTAACAAAATATAAGTTCAACAACAGATGTAGCTTCATATGTGTTAATGGCGACAATAATGAAACCTTGTCCTTGGGAAGGAAGAATGGATCAAGGTTTAGGAAAATGATAATGGAAGAAGTCCTCGGGAATAACGGAGAGGACTGTGACAACAAAACGTAGAATTGGCATGAGCCTAACTTAAAGACTCGTTAATAAACAAAAGTGCTTGTCGGGAGATAACCCGTATTTTATTTAATGAAATTTCCTTTTTTGCATTAGTTGGTTTGCATGTTTCTTACTTTGTTTTGTAGAATTCAGAAGCCAAGAGGCAATTATCAAGACCGGCTTGACTCATAACCATGTGGTAACTTTGCTGAATTTGCAACAGTTACGGCGTAACAACTTTAGTTACACTGTAACCACTACAGTTACGACGTAACCCATTTCATGGTTACGCTGTAACACCTTAAAACTTAATTTTTACCACTTGATTACGACATAACCCATTACAAGGTTACGCCGTAACCTCCTTCTGAAATCCTAAAAATATAAGTTTTAAAACATGTCTAAACCTTGTATACGTAAATAGACTTTGTGGGTATGTTCTCTGGAAGCCCTCACGAGACTAAACTCGTCCTCTGTGCCCACCAAGTGGTTTAAAAGGCTTGTTGCATATGCTAAATGCAACCGTGATTCCTACGAAAGTTAGTTAGGTTTGTATTTCCTGTACACTTCATAATTCTTGTAGAGCGATTGTATGCTTTGGTTTGTTTTGTGATCACAGAGGATAAAAGAGTCTGTGAGAAGATGGAAATAATCTAAAAATTTCCGTCGAATTTCAAATTTTAAAGCAAAGCTCAGGGAGTTTCTTGTTTTAATTCTACTATTTCCTTTTTATTTAATTTCCTTACTGTACAATAGGGACATTGTACAAATCAAGTGGGGGGGGGGGATGAGAGTAGAATTAATACTTAACAAATGTTTTGCCTTCGATTTTTTAGTTTTCTTTGAAAATTATGCCAATTTTAAAATTTTTGACAAAATTTTCTTAAATAACTAGAATAAATCTTTGCCGAATGCACATTATCCTTTTTTATATTGGTGGAGATTTTTATGCTTAATATTCCATTTCATCATATTATCAAAAAATCCACCAAATTATTGAGTGTTATGCTGGTAGTATTGTTAGACTTTAGACAATTGGCATGTACATATTTCGGACCTTATTAAATAGCAGAATATATAGTTCAAGAAGGAAACGCTTAGGAAATACCCAAATAGGCCTATCTGTGTGTGTTTTATCAACTTTTTACATTACTTGTCGACTCCCATTAATAAACCCTTTTCTTGCACTCACTTATTCGGCAAGCTACCCTAGATCACCATTGTTAAAACCAATTATGTTTTTTACCCTACGCAATATGTTTGTACACATTTCACCTTAGCCTTACCTGTATGTAGTCTTAATTTTCTTTTGTTAAAATTTCTGGCTTACTTCAGTCCATGGTTTGAGGGAATGAGACCGAGATTTATATGCATTAGTGGAAAGACTCATTAGTTATGATCTGTAACGACCCTCTGTATCACCACTTTCGATATGTTTATTAAAGTGAGGGGAATAATGTAGCGTATAATATTGAATGATACAGGTGCATAATTTAAAGATATAAAATCTGTGACATTTGATATTATGAAAGAAATGAAGACAAAAGATAGTGACTAACAAAAAGCCACCCTATGCTAAAAATGTAAAAGATAATGCAAAATAAAAAAAATAAAAAAATGGAGCTATAGCATATGGACTAAGCCTCTTTGTAACAAGGATCTAGTAGCCATTATTACACCAAGTTCCCAAATACTTATGAAGAATGGAGCTAGAGCATTTTGAGATCAGATTTTCGGATTAAAATCTTGGACCCTATGGATGGACAGTGGATAGGTCTCTGACACCTTTAGATTATTTTAGACTATTTGTTTTATGGTAACAACCATTAATGTATATCAGTGTTTATCCCTAATCCCTTTATCACCCTTTTAAAATATTAATACCTTGTTGCCTTCTTGAGAATTTATTTACTACAATAATTCCTAATCTAGTGTAGATTTGTGTAACTTTCAAGCTTATGATTTAGAATACATGCTATGACTGTGCAATTGAGCGATCACCCCGAAAATGAAACACTTAGACTAGTGGAGAGCAGAGTGACTTTTTATCCCCTTTTCGTGAGGTGTTCGGCTTTGATGTTTTCTAGCATAAGAGTTTTATAAATTCATTTCTTGAAGTTATTCTTAAGAAATCTTTTTATGAAATATTCTAACAGGTTCTACTTGATGGAAAGCAGAAGTCAAGTGGAGGGATATTTAATAACATCAAATATTAAATACTTTTTGGTGGCAAAATACCCCTATATTACCTGCAAATGTTTTACTAACACTCGAAAATGAGCTAACACTCGAAAATGAGATATTTTCTATTCTTTTGTAGTTTTTAGGAGAAATGAAAGAAAGTGACAAGAAACAAGGGAAAAGGACTTAAAGTGTAAATTCTGAAGAATGTTACGGCGTAACACCAAAAATGGTTACACCGTAACATAAATTAAGCAAGTACGAAGATCAAGGAAGGATACTTTTAAAGCGTAACACCATATCTAGTTACGCCGTAACCAGATATTTGGAAGGAATTCTTGTCAAAAGTTATAGTAACGGCGTAAACACCTTATCCGTTCCCGTAACCAAGAAGAATCTAAAATATGAATGAAGCATCACGTATTATGGACCATTTTGAGGTTACGGCAAAACACCATATCTGGTTACGCCGTAACAAATGCTTAAATATGGAATGCCGTGTTAGAAGGTTACGGCGTAACACCTTTATTGGTTGCGCCGTAACATGTTCAAAATCTATAAATAGTAGGCTCATTCAAGTATTTCTAGACATCACTTCCTTACAGCAATTGGAGAGTGTGAAAAAAGGCTTCCAACTTAAAAGAATTCTATCCTGGAGTCCAAGGGGAGGATCACACTTTATTACTTTTTGTATTTAATCGTTTCAAATACGAATAATGTAAGACTTATGAGTTTTTATCTTATTGCTATTTCTTCTATTTCTTGCTGTGTTTTCCGTTACTTCATGAGGGCTAAGCACTTAAAGTGTGGCCTACGTTATAGTATTTACTGTTGTTATGATTGTTTCTGTTGATTATGGTTTTATTATATATTCCTTGACCATCGTGTAACCTTGGGTTTTGGTAGTATGGGTGGTTTGGACCTAGCTTGCCCCATAATTAGATTATCTTGTCAATATGGGATCCAATAGGTACTAGGGAGGATCAATAACTCCTTACCTGGCATAGGAACTAACCGGTCACCGCATTATCATAATACTTAAAAAGCACAAGAACTCTTTCAGAGGGGGTTAATAACCTTTATAGGTTATTAGATATGTTTTGGGAATAGTTAAGATTAATCACTGCAACCTGGATAACCTACCTCCCAGATGATTCAGGACTGATTCAGAATCACAGGGAGTATAGGATAGACTGTATATGCACATTCAAGTCTATCGACCTTAGAAACCAGTACTGAAACCATAGTTTAACATTGCACAGGAAAATGTTTTCATAACAGTAGTAATGAAGTAACTAGGTTAGCATGTTTTCTCTCTTGATATCTTCTATCCTTTTAATTTCAGTTATTTATTTTATAGTTTTTCTATTTCTTTTAATTAATATCAAAAACCATTTTCAAAACGTGACATTTCAAATTAAAACTAATTACACCTTAGCTCTTAGGACGACCTCGGATTTACCATTCTATACTACCCACGATCGGGTTCTCTGCCCGTTAGTGCGTCGTTAGGTAGATCAAGTTTTATAAATTTAAAACTTGATAAAAATATATTTTCAAAGAAAATATGCATCAAGTTTTTGGCGCCGCTGTCGGGAGCTAAAAATAAGAATTAATTTGATTATATCATTATTTCTCTTCTTTTTCTAAAATGTGTATATGCAGGAACCATGGGTGGAGTAGACGTCAATACTCTTACCATGGAACAATACTTATCATTGTCACGATAAAACCAGGCACCGGGCGTGGTTAAACCCGAAATCGGAGGCAATGTCAATTTTGAAATCCAGAGTCAATCATGCGCTAATTAAGGGAAGATACTTTCTCAAGAAATAAAGACGAGGATGCTCACGATCATATTGATCGGGTCCTCAGCATGGTTGGCTTATTCAACATTCTCGGAGTCTCTAAAGATGCAGTCATGCTTTGAGTTTTTCCTTTTACTCTTACCGAATCCACAAAGCGATGG
>BQNB010198010.1:0-11167 GCA_026074375.1 Tanacetum coccineum | reverse complement strand
TTTCTTTCTTTGACTGAGTTTGACTGTTCCGGCTGTGATTTCTGGCTGATTTCTTTGTCTTGCTCTTGACTCTTTGTCTTTTTCCCGTTTCTTGTCGGTTTTTGATCGTTTTTGCTTCTTTTTGTCTTTTCAAACCTTTCCTGCACAATAAGACACAAAAGCACACATTTTCTATTCTTTTGGCATTTAATTGGCTTTTATTTAGGCAAAATCCCGGGTAAATTAGTATACAATTAAGCAAATATCAGGGTGTTTATTCGGCCGGTTATAGGAAAAAGAAAAAAAGGGAACAAAATTTGATTACAATTAGGAGTCTTGGCATTATAAATACAAAATCAATAAATTCCTAAATCATTTTTTTCTATGATATTTTAATAGAGACCATTATTCAGATACCATGTAAACAATGATGCACATAATAACAAAGAATAAGGAAACTATAGAGGCCATAGGACAATATTTGGTAAAAAAACCCTACGTTGAATTCCAAATTCCATAGAGAAGATTTCAAAGTTATTTCATTCGGAAACAACTAAACGTGAACCAAGAGTTTCCCATACTAGACAATCCATCTAAAGATGATAAGTTTCTAAATAAAAAGGAAAACAAAATCACAACAAAACATTATTAACTCTGCCCAAAATAAAGCTTAAAAGAAGAAAAATGCCCTTTTGAGGCCCAAACACCCGGAAAGGCCTAGCACTGACATGGCTCTATGGAAAACCTACGGTTTCTTGACTTTTATGGCCTATTTTGGGAGACCATGCAAATTTCAGCCCAACGCCACAAAAAATTGTTTACCGTAAAATAATTTGTTGCCACAAAATAACGCCGAGCGTATTTGTCATGTCGACTCGCTCGTTGCCGAATCTGCATAGAGGTCCCCAATGATAATGACCAATAGAAGGTAACCTCAAAAATAGGCTAATAAACTTACTTCCTTGTAACACTAATGATAAATTTCACCCTAAAAAAAAATTGGAAATCCCGCAAAAAGAGTATAATTATTCATGAACAAATATTTTTTTAGTGAAATATTAAATCCGACCTTTTAAAGCGGTATTTTCAAACGTTTTTTGTTAAATACAAAAGTTATTTATAAAATAAGCAAAAAAGACAAATGTACAAAGAGAAAACAAATTTAGGATAACCTCTTAAATACTTTTACTTTGGCACAAATCAAAAAATAGGACAAGAAAAAATATCAAGCTGGTACAAAAACCATATGCAATGAAACAATAAACCAAGAAGTAGATAAAAAATGACCAATTCATAGTAGTCCAAGCCTATCAAAGACAACAGAACAGACAAAAGGAAGAGACATATGGAACACATGAGTGCGAACAAGAAGCAAGACCAAATGAGTGTGCCCCTTTAAAAAACTTTCCTAAACAAAAAACCAAGTATGTTAAACCTTGGAGAAAAAAAATGATACACACTTCCTCTAAATTCCTCCCAAATGCAACATTAGAACGCCACAAACACTACCTAGAGAATAAGTGATTAAAGAAACTATTTTTCCCATGATATTCAATAGAGCCATTATTAATATACCATGCAGATGCACATATTACCAAAGAAAGGAAATTAAGAGGCATAGGACAATATTGGTAAAAACCATACGTTGAATTCCAACTCCATAGAGAAGTGTTTCATGTCCTTTCACGAAACACAATCGTGAACCAAAAGTTTTCCCTATTGACATACATCCTAAAGAGGAAAAGTTCTAAATAAAAAAAAGTGAAACAAAATCACAAACAAAACATAATTGATTCTGCCCAAATTAAAGCTAAATAGAAAAATGCCTTTTGAGGGCCAAACAACCCTAAAAAGGCCCTAAGACTGACACGGCTCATGGTAAACCCTATCTTGAACGTATGGGCCCGATTTCGAGTGACCATAAAAGCGAATTTCCGCCCATCCTCCCAACTCAAATTTGTGGTTACCGTAAAATAATTTGTTACCCCCCACAAATAAGCGCCGAGCGTATTGTCCTGTCGATCCCACTCGTTGGCAGTATCTGTCATCAGAGGTCCCCATCGCTATACATTAGAAGGGAAACCAGCCAAAATAGGCCTAATAACTTGACTTCCTTTGTAACACAATGAAAAATTTCCCGCCTAAAAGAAATTGGAAAATACCCGCTAAAAGGTATAAATTATTCATGAACAAATATTTTTGGTGAATATTAAAACTTTTAGCGGTTAATTTTCAACGTTATTTTGTTAAATGAGATTTTATTAATAAAATAAGCAAAAAAGGCAATGGTATAAAGAGAAAACAATTTTTTAGGACAACCTTTCTTAAAATACTTTTAACTTTGGCACAAATCAAAAATGGTACTAGAAAAATTCAAACCATAATGCAATGAAACAATAAACCAAAAAGTTAGATAAAAAATGCCAAATTTCATAGTAGTCTAAGCCATCAAGACAACAAGAACAGACCATAAAGAAGATACAATAGAAACACAAGAGTGCAACATGAGCAAGACAAATGAGTGTGCCCCTTTAAAAAACTTCCGCTAAACAAAAACCAGTTGGTTAAACCTGAGAAAAAAAACTGAGTAACAAACTTTCTCTTAGTCCTCCCAAAATCAAAATTAGAACGCCACAAAACATACCTGAACACCACAATAAGGGATGATGAGACAAGTTATTTAAAAACAGGAGAACAAGTTACAATGTTGGTAACGTTTAGGGCTATCTAGGCATATAAAATAGGTCTCACAACTTAGAGTGGTAACGTTTATGGCTGATGAGAAAAATTATTTAAAAACCGGACAACAAGTTACAATGTTGGTAACGTTTAGGGCTTTCTAGGCATATAAAATAGGTCTCACAACTTAGAGTGGATGGATATCACCATTGAGAGAAAGTGAATGAGAAGAGAAAGATTATTAATTTTACTCCAAAATTAGGGATAACTCTAATTAAAGAGATATCAACGAATTGAGAAAGTGGATGAGACGATGAAAGTTAGCCATAGAAAGAAATAAAGAGTCGGGGTTATATACCACAATAAGGGATGATGAGACAAGTTATTTAAAAACAGGAGAACAAGTTACAATGTTGGTAACGTTTAGGGCTTTCTAGGCATATAAAATAGGTCTCACAACTTAGAGTGGTAACGTTTAGGGCTGATGAGAAAAATTATTTAAAAACTAGAGAACAAGTTACAATGTTGGTAACGTTTAGGGCTTTCTAGGCATATAAAATAGGTCTCACAACTTAGAGTGGATGGATATCATCATGAAGAGAAAGTGAATGAGAAGAGAAAGATTAATAATTTTACTCCAAAATTAGGGATAACTCCAATTAAAGAGATATCAACGAATAGAGAAAGTGGATGAGACGATGAGAGTAAGCCATAGAACGAAATATAGAGTCGGGGTTATACAGTACAATAAGGGATGATGAGAAAAAATATTTGAAAACAGGAGAACAAGTTACAACGTTAGTAACGTTTAGGGCTTTCTAGGCATATAAAACACTTCTCACAACTTAGAGTGGTGGGAGATCATCATGAATAAAAAGTGAATGAGAAGAGAAAGATTAATTATTTTACTCCTAAATTAGGGATAACTCCAATTAAAGAGATATCAATGAATAGGGAAAGTGAAGGAGACAATGAGAGTAAACCTTAGAAAGAAATAAAGAGTTGGGTTTATACACCACAATAAGGGATGATGAGATAAGTTATTTAAAAACAAGAGAACAAGTTACAATGTTGGTATCGTTTAGGGCTTTATATCCATATAAATAGGTCTCACAACTTAGAGTAGAGTGAGATCATCATGAAGTGAAAGTGAATGAGAATCAAAAGATTCAAAATTTTACTCCAGAATTGAGGATGACTCAATTAAAGAGATATCAACAAATAGAGAAAGTGAAGGAGACGATGAGAGTAAGCCATAGAACGAAATAAAGAATCAGAGTTATACACCACAATAAAGGATTATGTGAAAAATTATTTAAAAATAGGAGAACAAGTTACAATGTTGGTAACGTTTAGGGCTTTCTAAGTATATAAAATAGGTCTCACGACATAGAGTGGAGGGGGATCATCATGAAGAGAAAGTGAATGAGAAGAGAAAGATTAATAATTTTACTCCAAAATTAGGGTTAACTCCAATTAAAGAAGTATCAATGAATAGAGAAAGTGAAGGAGACGATGAGAGTAAGCCATAGAAAGAAATAAAGAGTCGGGGTTATATACCACAATAAGGGATGATGAGAAAAGTTATTTAAAAATAGGTAAACAAGTTATAATGTTGGTATCGTTTAGGGGTTTCTACCCATATAAAATAGGTCTCACAACTTAGAGTGGAGTGAGATCATCATGAAGTGAAAATGAAAGAGAAGAAAAGATTCATAATTTTACTCCAGAATTGAGGATGACTCTAATTAAAGAGATATCAACGAATAGAGAAACTGAAGGAGACGATGAGATTAAGTAATAGAACGGAATAAAGAGTCGGGGTTATACACCACAATAAGGGATGATGAGAAAAATTATTTAAAATTAGGAGAAAAAGTTACAATGTTGGTAACGTTAAGTGCTTTCTAGGCATATAAAATAGGTCTCACAACTTTGAGTGGAGGGAGATCATCATGAAGAGAAAGTGATTGAGAAGAGAAAGATTAATAATTTTACTCCAAAATTAGGGATAACTCCAATTAAAGAGATATCAACGAATAGAGAAAGCGAAGGAGAGTCGAGGTTTTACACCACAATAAGGGATGATGTGACAAGTTATTTAAAAATAGGAGAACAAGTTACAATGTTGGTAACGTTTAGGACTTTCTAGGCATATAAAATAGGTCTCACAACTTAGAGTGGTAACGTTTAGGGCTGATGAGAAAAATTATTTAAAAACTGGAGAACAAGTTACAATGTTGGTAACGTTTAGGGCTTCCTAGGCATATAAAATAGGTCTCACAACTTAGAGTGGATGGATATCATCATGAAGAGAAAGTGAATGAGAAGAGAAAGATTAATAATTTTACTCCAAAATTGAGGATGACTCCTATAAAAGAGATATCAACGAATAGAGGAAGTGAAGGGGATGACGAGTGTGAGCTATAGAACAAAATAAAGACTCGGGGTTATACACTACAGTAAAGGATGATGAGAAAAAATATTTAAAAACAGGAGAACAAGTTACAACGTTAGTAGCGTTTAGGGCTATCTAGGCATATAAAATAGGTCTCACAACTTAGAGTGGAGGGAGATCATCATGAATAAAAAGTTAACGAGAAGAGAAAAGTTGACAATGAGAGTAAGCCATAGAACAAAATAAAGAGTCGGGGTTATACACCACAATAAGGGATGATGAGAAAAATTATTTAAAAACAGGAGAACAAGTTACAATGTTGGTAACGTTTAGGGCTTTCTAGGCATATAAAATAGGTCTCACAACTTAGAGTGGTAACGTTTAGGGCTGATGAGAAAAATTATTTAAAAACTAGAGAACAAGTTACAATGTTGGTAACGTTTTGGGCTTTCTAGGCCATATAAAATAGGTCTCACAACTTAGAGTGGAGGGAGATCGTCATGAAGAGAAAGTGAATGAGAAGAGAAAGATTAATAATTTTACTCCAAAATTAGGGATAACTCCAATTAAAGAGATATCAACGAATAGAGAAAGTGAAGGAGACGATGAGAGTAAGCCATAGAAAGAAATAAAGAGTCGGGGTTATACACCACAATAAGGGATGATGAGAAAAATTATTTAAAAACAAGAGAACAAGTTACAATGTTGGTAATGTTTAGGGCTTTCTAGGTAAATAAAATAGGTCTCATAACTTAGAGTGGATGGAGATCATCATGAAGAGAAAGTGAATTAGAAGAGAAAGATTAATAAATTTACTCCAGAATTAGGGAAGACTCTAAGCAAAGAGAAATCAACGAATAGAGAAAGTGAAGGAGACGATGAGAGTAAGCCATAGAAAGAAAAAAAGAGTCTGGGTTGTATACCACAATATAGGATGATGAGAGCTTTCTAGCCATATAAAATAGGTCTCATAACTTAGAGTGGAGGGAGAGAATCATGAAGAGAAAGTGAATGAGAAGAGAAAGATTAAAAATTTTACTCCAAAATTAGGGAAAACTCTAAGCAAAGAGAAATTAATGAATAGAGAAAGTGAAGGAGACGATGAGAGTAAGCCATAGAAAGAAATAAAGAGTCGGGGTTATACACCACAATAAGGGATGATGAGAAAAATTATTTAAAAACAGGAGAACAAGTTACAATGTTGGTATCGTTTAGGGCTTTCTAGCCATATAAAATAGGTCCCACAACTTAGAGTAGAGGAAGAGCATCATGAAGAGAAAGTGAATTAGAAGAGAAAGATTAATAATTTTACTCCGGAATTAAGGATGGCTCCAAGCAAAGAGAAATCAACGAATCAAGAAAGTGAAGGAGACGATGAGAGTAAGCCATAGAAAGAAATAAAGAGTCGGGGTTATACACCACAATAAGGGATGATGAGAAAAATTATTTAAAAACAGGAGAACAAGTTACAATGTTGGTAATGTTTAGGGATTTCTAGGCAAATAAGATAGGTCTCACAACTTAGAGTGTAGGGAGATCATCATGAAGAGAAAGTGAATGAGAATAGAAAGATTAATAAATTTACTCCAGAATTAGGGATGTCTCCAAGCAAAGAGAAATCAACGAATAATGAAAGTGAAGGAGACGATGAGAGTAAGCCATAGAAAGAAATAAAGAGTCTGGGTTATATACCACAATAAGGGATGATGAGATAAGTTATTTAAAAATAGGAGAACAAGTTACAATGTTGGGATCGTTTAGGGCTTTCTAGCCATATAAAATAGGTCTCACAACTTAGAGTGGAGGGAGATCATCATGAAGAGAAAGTGAATGAGAAGAGAAAGATTAATAATTTTACTCCAGAATTAGGGATGACTTCAAAAAAGAGAAAACAACGAATAGAGAAAGTGAATGAGATGATAAGAGTAAGCCATAGAATGAAATAAAGAGTCGGGGTTATTGTAACACCCCCAAAATCATGTAGCAGCGGAATGGTAACAATGGGGTGCTACGTCAAAGTACAACAATCAAGATATAGGAAACGACCTAACAAATAGTGAAAGTGAAGGAGACGATGAGAGTAAGCTACAGAAATAATAAAGAGTTGGGGTTTATACTACTACAATAACGGATAATGAGATAAGTTAATTAAAAAATAGGAAGAACAAGTTACAATAGTGGAACGTTAGGGCTTTTCTAGCCATAATAAAAATAGGTCTCACCACATAGTGTGGATGGTGAGTATCATGAAGGGAGAAATGAATTAGAAGAGAAAAGATTAATAATTATTACCCATAATTAGGGGATGACTCCATAGCAAAGAGAAATCACGAATAGAGAAAGTGAAGAGAGACGATGACAGAAACCATAGAATGAAATAAAGAGTCAGCTTAATACACCATAATTAAGGTGATGAAAAAGTTTATATAAAAAACAGGAAAACAAGATACAAATGTTGTAACGTTTAGGCTTTCGAGCCATTTAAATTAGTCTTACCCACTTAGAGTGGAAGTGAGATCATCATGAAGATAAAGGAAATAAGAGAGAACGCTTTAAATTATAATCCAAAAATTAGGGATAACCCAAAGCAAAGATAAATCAATGAATAAGACCGTGAAGGAAGACGTTGAGAGTAAGCCGTAAAAGGAAATAAAGAGTCGGGTTCTACACCAACAAACTAGGGATGATGAGAAAATTTATTTAAAAATAGGTAAAAGTTACAATGTTGGTAACTTTTAGGGCTTTCTAGGCATATAAAATAGGTCTCACAACTTAGAGTGGAGGGAGAGCATTATGAAGAGAATGTGAATTATAAAGAAACATTAATAAATTTTTTACTCAGAAACTAGGATGACTTCGGAATAAGGGATGATGAGAAAAAGAGAAATCAAGTGAGAAATCAACGAATAGAGAATGTGAAGGAGATGATGAGAGTAAGCCATAGAAAGAAATAAAGAGTCAGGGTTATACACCACAATAAAGGGATGATGAGATAAATTATATTAAAAAATAGGAGAACAAGTTACAATGTTGGTAACGTTTAGAGATTTCTAGGCATATAAAATAGGTCTCACAACTTAGAGTTAGGAGATCATCATGAATATAACTTGAAAGAGAAGAGAAACATTAATTAATTATTACTCAGAATTTGAATAATTCCTAGCAAAAGATAAATCAACGAAAAAAGAAAGTGAAGTGAGACATGAGATAAGCCATAGAAAGAAATAAAGATTGGGGAATATATCACCACAATAAGGATGATGATATAATTAATTAAAATTAGGAAAAACAAATTAAATGTTGGTATCGTTAAGCATTCTAAGCTATATAAAAATAGGTCTCACAACTTAGTGTGGAGGGAAAGCATCATGAAAAGAAAGTGGAAGCGAGAGAAAAGATCATAATTTTACTCCAAGAATTAGGATGACTCCAAGCAAACAAAACCAAAGAAATAAAGAAAGTGAAGGAGACGATGAGAGTAAGCCATAGAACGAAATAAAAAGTCAGGGTTATACACCACAATAAGGGATGATGAGAAAAATTATTTAAAAAAGGAAAACAAGTTACAATTTTGTTATCGTTTAGGGCTTTCTAGCCATATAAAATAGGTCTCACACCTTTGACTGTAGGGAGATGATCATGAAGAGAAAGTGAATGAGAAGAGAAAGATTCATAATTTTACTCCAGAATTAGGGATGACTTGAAGCAAATAGAAATTAATGAATAAAGAAAGTGAAGGAGACGATGAGAGTAAGTCATAAAAATAAATAAAGAGTCGGGGTTATACTCCACAATAAGGGATGACGAGACAAGTTATTTAAAATCAGGAAAACAAATTACATTGTTGGTATCGTTTAGGGCTTTCAAGCCATATAAAATAGGTCTCACAACATAGAGTAGAGTGAGATCATCATGAAGTGAAAGTGAATAAGAAGAGAAAGACTCATAATTTTACTCCAGAATTAAGGATGACTCCATGTAAACAGAAATCAACGAATAGAGACTAGGAATTAGTACGATAAAAGAAGTCCATGGAAACGAAATAAAGAGTCTGGAGTTATACACACAATAAGGATGATGAGATAATATTATTAAAAAATAAGAGAAAAAGTTACAACGTTTAAGAATCGTTCTTAGGCTTTCTTAGGCCATATAAAATAGTCTAACCCTCCCCCCCCCCTTTCACAACTTAGAGTGGATTGAGATTCAGCATAAATAAAAGAAATGAGAAGAGAAAAAATAATTAAATTTAACTCCAGAATTGAGGAAGACTCATTTAAAGAGAATATCAACGAATAAAAAAGTGAAGGAGACGATGCAGACAGTAAAGTCCCCCCATAGAATGAAATAAAGAGTCTGTTAATATCCCACAAAAGGGATGATGAGACAAGTTATTTAAAAATAGGAAAACAAGTTACAATGTTGGTATCGTTTAGGGCTTTCTAGCCATATAAAATAGTTCTCACAACTTAGTGAGGGATGGAAGCATCATGAAGAGAAAGTGAAT
This sequence comes from Tanacetum coccineum, assembly GCA_026074375.1. NCBI lineage: Eukaryota > Viridiplantae > Streptophyta > Magnoliopsida > Asterales > Asteraceae > Tanacetum > Tanacetum coccineum. The sequence continues at coordinate 1,604 of BQNB010198010.1, read as the reverse complement.
GAGAAGAGAAAGATTAATAATTTTACTCCGGAATTAGGGATGACTCCAAGCAAAGAGAAATCAATGAATAGAGAAAGTGAAGGAGACGATGAGAGTAAGCCATAGAAAGAAATAAAGAGTCGGGGTTATACACCACAATAAGGGATGACGAGACAAGTTATTTAAAAATAGGAAAACAAGTTACATTGTTGGTATCGTTTAGGGCTTTCTAGCCATATAAAATAGGTCTCACAACTTAGAGTAGAGTGAGATCATCATGAAGTGAAAGTGAATGAGAAGAGAAAGATTCATAACTTTACTCCAGGATTAAGGATGACTCCATGTAAACAGAAATCAACGAATAGAGAAAGTGAATGAGACAATAAAAGTAAGCCATGGAACGAAATAAAGAGTCTGGGTTATACACCACAATAAGGGATGATGAGATAAGTTATTAAAAAACAGGAGAACAAGTTACAACGTTGGGATCGTTTAGGGCTTTCTAGCCATATAAAATAGGTCTCACAACTTAGAGTGGAGTGAGATCATCATGAAGTGAAAGTGAATGAGAAGAGAAAGATTAATAATTTTACTCCAGAATTGAGGATGACTCCAATTAAAGAGATATCAACGAATAGAGAAAGTGAAGGAAATGATGAGAGTAAGCCATAGAATGAAATAAAGAGTCTGGGTTATATACCATAATAAGGGATGATGAGACAAGTTATTTAAAAATAGGAAAACAAGTTACAATGTTGGTATCGTTTAGGGCTTTCTAGCCATATAAAATAGTTCTCACAACTTAGTGTGGAGGGAGAGCATCATGAAGAGAAAGTGAATGAGAAGAGAAAGATTAATAATTTTACTCCGGAATTAGGGATGACTCCAAGCAAAGAGAAATCAATGAATAGAGAAAGTGAAGGAGACGATGAGAGTAAGCCATAGAAAGAAATAAAGAGTCGGGGTTATACACCACAATAAGGGATGACGAGACAAGTTATTTAAAAATAGGAAAACAAGTTACATTGTTGGTATCGTTTAGGGCTTTCTAGCCATATAAAATAGGTCTCACAACTTAGAGTGGAGTGAGATCATCATGAAGTGAAAGTGAATGAGAAGAGAAAGATTCATAATTTTACTCCAGAATTAAGGATGACTCCATGTAAACAGAAATCAACGAATAGAGAAAGTGAATGAGATAATAAAAGTAAGCCATGGAACAAAATAAAGAGTCTGGGTTATACACCACAATAAGGGATGATGAGATAAGTTATTAAAAAATAGGAGAACAAGTTACAACGTTGCGATCATTTAGGGCTTTCTAGCCATATAAAATAGTTCTCACAACTTAGTGTGGAGGGAGAGCATCATGAAGAGAAAGTAAATGAGAAGAGAAAGATTAATAATTTTACTCCGGAATTAAGGATGACTCCAAGCAAAGAGAAATCAATGAATAGAGAAAGTGAAGGAGACGATGAGAGTAAGCCATAGAAAGAAATAAAGAGTCTGGGTTATACACCACAATAAAGGATGATGAGATAAGTTATTAGAAAATAGGAGAACAAGTTACAACATTCGGATCGTTTAGGGCTTTTTAGCCATATGAAATAGGTCTCATAACTTAA
>BQNB010198007.1:0-11168 GCA_026074375.1 Tanacetum coccineum | reverse complement strand
CTTTCTTTATTTAGAGTACTTATTCTAAATACTTAAAGGGTCTGTTTGGTGTGCTTTTTTTAAAAGTTTATATGTGTTGTTTGCAGAGCTTCTACCTGTTAATTGGCATGCTTTTCTACATTATTACTGGTGAAACTCCATGAATGAGTAAATTAAAGTTTGTACTAACACAACATAAAACCACTGCCACAGGTGTCTTCTGTGAGTAATTAGTGTAAAGCAAAATACCACTGCAGAGTGTATGATATACATACCTTTCTAAGATCATCCCGCAATTTATAAAAAGCTTTCTTAAGACTACAAACGAAACAAATAAAGAAAAAAATCAAGCCTTTATTAACTTAATTAAAAAACAAATCACAACCCTTTCACATAACAACTTATATATCATATAACGATCTTCAATGTGGCTAGTGGTAAGCCGGCCCGGAAAAGTTCATAAACGACCACGGGAATACAGTTAGACCACATACATCATAATCCAAAGAAACTCAATTTTCCATGGCATCCTAAACATTGACCCTTCTCCGTTCTAACTAATAAATTTTATAAAACAAAAAAACAAACCTTTACTAACCAAATAAAAAACTTATCACAATCCATTTCACATAACAGCTTATTAAAAAATTAAACAAACGGGAGTTTAAGTATATACCGCATTTTGATTAAACTTCACTCTTCATTTGCAAGCTTAACCGGCTACAACACTTGACGAAACTCAGTGTTTCAACCCTCCAAAAAGACAACAGGTTTTGACAGCATACACAGATAATGCAGTATATTCAGATGTCATTCGATTGGGTGCACAAAGTTGACTTTGAACCTCTTCAATCGGCTGCAGCTGCTACAGAAGAAACATGTGCGGTCCACATCGCCTTTAATTGGTAATCCTGTTTCATCCTCAAGTGTATACCCCTGTAGTTAAACGGCAGCCGGTTAACAAAACAAATTTGGGCTACTTGCAAAAGCTTGAATCAATCTATTTAAGATATTTAAAAGGGACAAAGTCAACGACAGACCTTATGTCTACAAAAGGAATAGCAATGATGCATCTTTTAATTAGAGCACCCTCATTTAGCTGTAAACTAAGGATGAACGCTTTGCTTGGTTGATCTTCACCAAGTGCTATTGGCTATTTTGCCACCAAAAGTTCCAACAATTGGCCATCCCATCAAAGCTGCACAAACCACCTGAATACATATGAAGAATACGAAAATTAGCCGACATTAATGAAGGGAAAAAACATCGGTAAACATGTACATTTCGAGTCATTTTATTTCACATAAGCCACATAAGATGCAAGCACGCAACACAGAGAAGCAATACTAATTGTGCATTAAGATAAGTAACTAAGGGGGCGTTTGGTTTAGCTTATTTTGTAGGCCTGTGGGCTTATTTGAATCTAAAAAAGCTCATGAGCCCTTTTTTCAGCTTATACATTTATTAGGCAGAGGCGCTCGGATATGGACTAAAATAAGCCAAAAGCTCATAAGCCTCATCAGAGTACAAAGCTCATGAAACTTCTTTATCCTAAATGTATTAAAATAGCTGTTGGACCCTTTTTTTGCTTATGAGCGTATCAAGTTGAGCTAATGATTCTGTAATAAGCTGATCTTGATAAGCGCATACGCTGAAAAAGTGGGCTTTGGATATTTTCCAAATATACATAAACTCATAAGCTTGGTAAACACACTAAAACAAACACCACCTTAAATAAAATTAAAAAATCGAATATGTAACCGAACCGAAGTTGCCAAAAACATAAAGCCACTTGTTGTTACAATATTGTTTCTTGCATGTAATCTGTAGCATGATTTTCTGCTCGACAAACGTCTTTTTTGCAATTAAAGTGAAAAGTAAGTGAGCCGAATTAAAAGTTCATATCTTTAAAAGGTCAAATGAGGTTTGTTCCAACCTCCTAATTTTTTATCAATAAACTTGAATCCTAGAATGATAGCACATATTCAAAAGATCACAGTTGAGTATAAGAGATAACTAAAGATAAAAAAACATAAGAAGTATACCTAAGCACATATATGCCAGCAGGTTTCATGAACTTGGCCATGTTTACATTGTATTGAGCTGTGTCATAGTCTGAGCTAACGTTGTAGGCTCAACTATGTCATGGCTTGATGCTTGTGTCTAGATCAGATAGGGAGACATAGCCTTCTAAGGCTCGGACGACTTGGCTCATCTTGGGCCTGTGGCGAGCGCACGTCGGAAACATACTGCTGCACATGATACTATTCTGGCTATCTAACTTTGGTTGTAGTCTCGTGGTAAACATGAGTCGACAATTTGGTCGAAATTTCCATCTTACATAGCTCAAGTTAGTAATGGCCTACCCTGCAATTTCATTTAAGCAATACGTATAAGCTTTCATGGAATAGATGTAAAGAAGAGACTGTAACAGGACTTTGTATTTGATTATCCAAAGCAGACACCTGAACCCATAAACGCAGTCCACATCATACGTATCCACCAACACCTTCACATCATACCCGGACTTCAAAACACAACACCTAATTCAACCATACACAAATTAAGCTACACTCACGGAAAATCTTTATATAAAAGCTCAAAAAGGTATTAAAATTATTTTGTAACACTCAATAGTCGAATTTTAAACACCAAACGCCATAATTTTCTTATAAAAGACAACAATAAATAAATTGAAACTAACCATTAGCTTCCAAATACAATCAAGACATTATGATCACATTCTTACGTACCAATTCCTCAGCAACGCTTCTCTAAATTCAGCGAAGCACGCACTAAAACACATCCAAAATGGAGGCACACCGCGCAGTAGGATGTAAAGTACATCCGTGAATACTTGGCCTACACAGGATCATAAAATTTAGTTACACATTAACGCTAAGCTCTGGATACAATTAGCAACATTCATACTGTGGTAATTTGAGTTTTACCTGGCCTGAAGTATACTGAGAGTCCAAAATCAAATGCCTTGAGAGAGAAATAGTCATCCCTGTCAACAACTAAGAAATTTTCAGGTTCCAAGATCGGTCTGCATAACTCTCAATTGATTGCATGCCTCAACAACACCGATAATTGTCTTTAGCGGCAATAATTTCTAGGTTTTTCTTAAACGTTTTAGTTTGTTATTGTTTAATTTGACTTTTTCAATCTCCCAAATCAATTCCTTCATTCAAACTCAAATCTTCGACTGTATCGATTTTCCAGTCCAGCCTCGTTGGGGATAAACGACCCGGGAACATTCTATACTACTTCTCGGTTTTATTGATTCTGCTTTTAGACTATTCTACTATATATATTTTATATTTTATTATATATTATATATATTTTAAGGTATAGTTTGGACGAATCAAGAATACAACATAAAAAACCTGTTCTTGTTACCCGGGGAGGGCGAGCCTTTTTTTCTTAAATAACCTCATAAGGTAGAAATGCAAGATCTACTGAGCTAACCTTCCTCAAGATCGATGACAGCCACATTGATACCACAACAACAACCGCAACACACAATTACCTGAGAATCAGATTCAAACATCCAAAATCAGCAACCAAAAGATAAAAAAGACCACATTGATTGAATATAAAGAGTCACATACCCGATTTGACCTTTTTATTCTTTGGATCGTAATTGGCTCGACTCAAAAGATCGACTGCACTCACAATCAAGCTAATGAACAGTAGCCCTGTCTCACACACATATTTCTTAATGCCTATTTTCCCATTCAGTTCAATATATGAGGCTCAGATTGACCATTAATCGATAAAAGCGGATACATCCACCATGGCTGCAAACCTAATAGGTTGCCCCGCCAAAACGCGGAGTTTCACGGCTTTTATCAAAGTTGCCCAAATTCATCATAGCCTTTTATGGCAGTGCATATGCTATAAAATTTTATATACCGAAATGGCTAATCAAGCAAAAAGCCCAACAGATTGTATATACTGTACAACCACGTAAATAAGCTTACTGATTATGTTGCTTTCAAGGGAAACACCATCAGTACACAACGAACATGTCACCAGTACAACTCGTTGTGGTATATATAGTAAAACTGACAGCCGTGTCTCATACATTTGGCTCAGACAGGGCTATCATGGCTGCGTATGACAGAGGTAGCCTAGCCAGGTAATAGCCCACTTCCGCTCATCATTGCCATTATAGACACTACATAAAGAGGATAACGTACCAACAATCCTTTAACCACAATCCAAGTATTGTGTGGAAAATCGTGTAGGATATAATAATTTATTCAAGTAATGACAAATAGATACCGGGGTAGATATGGTGGAGCGGGTTAGATAGATGGAGCTAGTAATCTTTATAGAACATCGTGTAACGAACAACAAAAAGGATTTTTAGTTTTGCACATATGAAAGCAATACAAACCACACGCCATGGCTGCAAACTCGATATAGATACATTTGCCTCGCCAAAATATGAGGGTAGGTGTAACATGCTCTAAAAAAATGCAGGCGCACATCGACGCTGAAATCACTTGAATAAAATACTATATCCTACACGCTTTCCCATATACCCCGGTATTACATTATACCCATTCTACCCTAACCCGGTCTCACATTAGAGTTCAACCCGGGGATATTTAAAATAGTATATCCTACATGATTTCCCATAACCCCCTGTATAGCAGTCCGACGACTTTTTGGCCCGTGGAAATGCAAATTTGAGGGCTTATTTTGCAGCCAATGAGACTATCACCATCGTCACGCAACTGTCGGTATCGTCGCACGCCATGGATAGCGGCAACGAAAATACAGGTGGCATCAAATGAGCGTAAGCAAAAAATATAAGCAAGCCCGAACCATAAATCATAATTTTAAACAGAAAGAACAAAGCCAAGTTTCAATCCATCATAAAGATCATGAAATCAAACAGGGAAACGTATACCCACTTTTTTGTAAGGTTAATAACGCCCAAAAAATAATGAGCAAGCCAAACACGCCAAGCAAATCCCCTTTGGCATATAATTATAGTGAGCAAAGATTGATGATACCTTCTTTTTTAAAATTATTGTGTCACCGAAACCACCATCACCAAACAAATCCCTTAGCTCATATACGAATGCAACAACAAAGAACAAACCACAATAAAAACCAACGCCATTAGATAGCAACAATAATTGTATCATCAAAACCACCACCACACGATTTGATAAACCCCTTTGGCTCATCTGTTATTAAAACCCCGACAGTAACAAAAATCAGGCCACAAACCTCAGAAGAAATAAAAGCCCATGATATGCTTTTAGTGCGATAACAACAAAGATAATAGAAAAAAGATTGAGAGAGGTGATACGTGTTTTCTTATTGAGAATGTTATGGAGAGACAGGTGGAGAGAGTAATAAATGGCGGGTCGGATCAGTTTTTTAATGTAACCCGGGTCGGACTAAACATTAAATTGCAACCAATGTTCCTGGTATATGTGGGGTTTTATAATATGCCATTTTTAATATGTAATGAGATTTAATAGAAAATTAAATATTAAATTACAAAATGTACTAATTCAAAATTAATGCAGATTCTTAATTTTTTAGTATCTATGTTAATTTAAAAAGTATCCCAAAAATTTCGTTTACTTGACCTGCTTATCTACTTAAAAAACACAACCCAGAAATACGAAACTAAAACATACACCCAGGGCCGTCTTTAAGGGTGTAGGGAGTGGGCGACCGCACAGGGCCTCAAAATTTTTAGGGGCCCCAAAATTTGTCCCCTTAACAATATGTTAAATGTTTATATAACTAGTCTGCATTGTATTTTATAAATAACGACATTTTATATATAACATTTCTTCTCGAAATGTGTTATTATGTAATCTCGCACAAGACCCTCAAAATTTTTGAAAATTTAGAGACTCCCTGTATGCACCGCATGATCATATTAAAATACTAAAATTCCTATACGCTAGTAAAAGTAGGGTGTTATTTATCGTTAAAATTTATGTTATATCAAACATGAACAAGGCTTTTATGCAAACTTCTTGTTGACATGCTAAGCTCTTGTATTTGTCATTACTATGTATAATATCTAAAAAGGTCGTAACTTTCAACACAATATTGTGATAGTCTTGTGTATCTGCTTGGGAGTATGATTTATGCATAGTGCTTTATAATTCAGACCATGAAACCAATAAAGATTTAGGTATGCATCAATCGGAGGAATATAAAGTTATAAACCGTGAAATATTGTGGTTTCACTATGGTAACAAAAAAGAAATCTAGTTCGGTTCGATTTTTATTTTAATCAAAGGTGTGAAAAATCATAAACTGACATTTAAAACAGTTTAAAACGAAAACGAAAAAGAAAGCCAATTTTGTTTGATTTTTATTTTGATCAAAGGTGAAAATCATAAACTAACATTTAAAACAGTTTAAACCGAAAACCAAGTCAGCATAACTAACAAAATTGGGAGCCGAAAATTGTTTCGATGTTATCAGCAATTGTCAAGCTCGTATGATCAAAAAGGTAAGATTTCATTCAAAATGTCATTACGAAATAGCATAATTGCGACAATATTTTGTCAAAGTATAAGATTAAGCACTGAGGAACATATATAGCGCCAGCATTGGAGGACTCGCCTTCCTCAGTATGGCAACCTACAAACAAAGGGATAAAATCAAACAAACATAGGAGAGGACAAAGCAAAATGCATAAGGCAAAACTAAGGCGAAACTTACCTCTCAAAATCTCCCTCGGTTGAGACAAAGGAACTCCTCCAGATGAAGCATGATGGGTTCCAGGATTGCTCAAAGGTTGAAAGGTTTCAGTGACATTAGATTCATCAGCAAACACTTGTTTATGATGGGAATTTAAAGAATTGTTGGTCAGATTGACAAAAGGCTCTATGTGAGGAGTTTCCTCCTTCTCTTGGCTAACATCCACATCAATGTAATTATGAACAGATTTGTCGGCAGACTCATGAGGAAAGATGTGAACAACATCGTCCTCGTTTCTCGAAGCATCTCGTGGGCCGGACATGTGGCCAGAGTGGTGAGGGACATCACCGGCATCCTCTTCCTCGGATTCCAAATGGATGGTCAATGTGTTGCCAGCAAGAGGAGTTGTCTGGAGGGGGTCGGGGAGGTGGTACCACCATAACTGGCGGTATGACCTTTCCTAACGGCCCGAGTCTTCCTCCTTTTGGACTTAGGCCTGGAGCTATTCTCGCCTCCTTCAGGCCTCTTCTCGTTTTCTTTCTTTTTAGCAGCGGCCCTAGCAGCTTGAACTTTCTTCTTCTCTTTCGCAGCAAGTACTCTTTCATCTTTCACCTCCACCTCCCGCTGACTATCGGTTTTCTCCAGAATGTTATGACCTTTCGAGAGGGGAAGGGTGGTATGCTGAATAATCTTTTCGTTGGCTGGTATAGTAGCTCCGTTCTGGATTACAACGTTGGCAGTAAAGGGGAAGCGAGGATATTCAAACATCGTAATCGTTGAAAAAGGGGAAAACAAGAAACAAGTATGCCATTAAGAAAGACCAAATAAAGCATCTACACATATGTACATAAGTAAAGTCATAATGTTACCATTCCATCTGGTATCTTTAAAAATGGGATAGACGCCCGGAAACTCCCAAACAGTAGCAAGTCTAGTGGGAAAAAAGGAGGCCATAATGCATCGGACGAAGATCTACAATGTTCTCAGCAAGAGCCCTAACGTCTAAAATACTATAATCATTGTTCGACCAAGGATCGAATACATTAGAATCATGATGCCTCTAAGCCATCACATCCAGAATAGCCCTTCTATCAACAGAGAAAAACTTGTCCTTCCATCCTTTCATCCCAGAAAAGGTCTCACGGAAAATCTTGCCACCGACACCTTTACCTACTCTCTTCTCAAAGGAAAACCAATGTACCTGTTTGCTAAGTTTGTAAGATACGCGAAAAAGGTTGACAGTAGGTGTGATGCCAAGGCTACGACAATACAACTCGAACATGGTCGAGCAGTTTAAACCTAAGGGCACCAGTTGAGAGATATGTACATGAAAATGTTTTATTATGCCAAGGGAGGGTAGAAAAAGGAACCCTTACTCCTGAAAACTCAAAAAACTGTTCATACAAACCTATGGCATTCTCTGATAGTTGATCCGATGTTTTTCCTTTCGAAGAAACCCTAAGATGAAGATCTAATAGTACACCATAACCTTTGGTGATAAATTTAACATCGACGGAGGTTAGCTTAGTTCAATGGTAGGGCATATCAAACTTAGGAGTAACAGCCACTGCGACGGGTTGGTCTTCTTTGGCCATTTTTGTCAGATACTGGAGAAGTAGGCAATACTAAGAAAAGATAAACAAGAAACATATATGTACCTGAAATTTACTAAAGCCGGAGGTCTTGAGGATTCGTTTGGAAGAGTTAGTAAAATATACGGAGTAAAAATGAGGAGGAATGCCTATTTATAGAGGAAAACTGGGGTAGAGGGAACGCCGCATCATGTCAGAACGAAGACGTGGCACTATCGTGGCCCCTCACTTGGGTAGTGCTAAAGGCTCTGGGGGGGTGTACTATTAAACGGGGGGTAGTGATAGGGGCAAAATTGGCGTTACTTGCGGGTGGGGGGTAGGGGGGGGTTCAAGTGACAGGGGGTGGTGGGGCGGGGGGTGGGGACTCTAAAATTGGTACGGAGGTTTCTGGGTGGGCGTCTGTTGGTGTGTACTGGGCTCACTTGTTGTACTTGTTCTCTACCTTTACGTGGGGTCTTTGTAGGGGGGGGTTGTGTGCGGGTTGTTTATCGAGGGTGGGGGGTATTTTTTCTCCCGGGCGGGTGTGTTTCCTCAAAATCGTTTGGTAGAAGGGCGTGGGAGTGGGAGGAACTTTCGGTAAGGTTGTTGGTAATCACACTCTGTCTATTTGGTTAAATCGTATTTGGTCATCATATAGTGGGTCAGTGCTCTTGTAGGGGTTGTTTTCATCCCACCGTGTGCGGGGACTTTATAATTTCTATTTGGGGGGCACACATATCGCCTTGAGGCCTAGTGGTTTTCATGATAGTGGTGGTGTGTACAATTAAGAGATATTAACACGTGTTTGATGTTGACGACGCTGTGTGTATAAATGTGCTGTGTGTAATAGGTGTTACTTCAAGATCATATTCGCGGTGTGTCAGTGTTGCGCTAGCTTCATAGTCAGCACATATCGTATTTTATTATCCAGAGGGTAGTAGCGTTGTTATATTATATGCTCATTCTATTTTAGTTTTCTTTCGCACTATTCTACTATTTCTTAGTTCTCAATTTCTCCGTACAGATTGACCATACCAGCTGCCGTGCATATTTTTCTTGGGAGCATACGCACAATGCATTTCTTGCAAAAAGCTATCTGTCGTTAACCTTGGACGCGTTTTGGGACTCTCTGGTTGGGAACATCTCAGCATGTTGAATCTGTTTGGTGGGATGGATATGTGCAGGATTAGGCTAATGGGATGTGCGGAGTTTTTTTTGTTGTTCGTTTTGCACAGTATCAGTAAATAACATCTGGTCAATATATACATTGTTGAGGATTAGTTGCCCCCTCTATCGGTAATGATTTATATAGTACGGGGATCGTTGGTGTACTAACTCAATAGATGATAGTCCCGTGATGCACAAGATTAAACCTACGTCTTGAATGCTCTTCGGTACCCTGCCTTGACCTTATTAATTAGTTCACCTCTAGTTCTTACGTCACACATTTAACCTTGTTTTGTCAATCGTTTGTGTTAATTGTTCACTAATAACGTTCTCTATTCTTTTTTACAAAACGTTTTTGTATCTTGGTGTGGTGGTAACGAAGCAAGATGAATCGATGAACTTGAGCTAAGTGCCGAACCATATAATATATGATGCTTGGAAAATAGGCTTCAACGACGCCATATGAGAAGATTAGAGCGCATTCAAAAGTCCCAAAGAATAATTTGACGAGCGGAAGTGATTGAAGAATCCAAAAGACTCGAAATGTTATCGGTATATTTGTTCACAATAACGAAGTTTACATGATTTTTGAAAATAAAATTATATATTTATTAACATTCGTCGTGTCCTCTCATGGGCTATAGTGGTAAGTACGAATCCTTGTACTAGCTATATTGTTTTAAGTTCAACATTTCTATTGATTTAAAGAATATCTAATTGTCGTGCTTTTGTCGGCTTTGACGTGGAGTAAATAATTTGTTTCTCCTAAAATATTTTTCAAGTGGACTATCTTATTAAATTTTCGGCTAGGACGCCGCTATCGCTTTTAATGTGTTTTCCCATCCCGGGGGTAGTTGTAATCCTTTATTTTGTCCTTAGTGTTCTCCTCTTCCTATATAATTTTAATCAAATTCACCATGGTCATTTATTTTCACGGACGATCCTTTAATTGTTACCGGTTTCTAATATGTCTATTATAATCCGTTCTTGTTTTCTCGATTTGATGTTTGTTCCATCTCCAATAGTTTACCCAAATCCACTCCATGTTTTATTTTAATTCCTATTCAAATGCTTTGGTCCTGGAAAGGCGACTTTGTTAGGCCCGGCTTAGACGATGAGTGTAGTTAATTATCCTTATTGAGTTTTCGGCCTTGAGTTGTCTGACTTATTTGTCTTGGTAGTTTGCTATTGGCGCTTTGTGTTACCATACTCGTCGATAAAATAAGGTATTTCTTCTTAGGTTTTCTTTAGTTTTAGTTTAATAAGTTAAGATATAATTTCAAGGAAATAGGCCGAGGTTAAATATGCTCGAGATAAACCGCGAAAATAACCAAATACTCTTATTGGGCCGCGAGCCCAATAAGCTCGAAAGTTCTCAAATACGTTCAAAATAGATCCGTTTGTATCAAAAACCCATTTAGTCTTTCAAATAAGCTTCAAACAAGTTAGAAAATATCCAATAATATAAGCCGGGGTTAATAAGCCCTTATTAAGCCGAGACTTTTCGTCCTTATTGGGCAGAAAGCCCAATAAGTCTCTAAAATAAGTCGTAAGTAGTTCAACAAGTTCAAATCGAATAAGCGATCAAAATAGATGCTTAATAAATACACGACTTAGCTAGTTTTTAAAATAAGTTAAACCCCAAAACCCTTATTGGGCCGAGTCCAAGCTTAGGTTCATTAAGACCATTTCGCAACCAAATAAGTTCAAAACCAAAAATAGTGATACAATAAGCTAATAAGCTTTAATAAGCCACAA
>BQNB010198006.1:0-11168 GCA_026074375.1 Tanacetum coccineum | reverse complement strand
TTTTTAATTTTTGGATTTTTTTTAATTTTCGGATTTTATTTTTTTAAAATTTTCGGATTTAATTTTTTTTAATTTCCAGATTTTTTTTAATTTACGGATTTTTTTTAATTTTCGATTTTTTTTAAAATATTGTTCATGGCAAGGTTCGAACTTATGACCTAAGGTTAAGTTAAAATTAAGTTTACCAACTGAGCTAAGCCACCATTTATGTTTTATTATCCAAAACTATAATAATATATTAAAAAAAAACAATCTTCAAAAATATATTAAGATATACTTTAAAATATACTAGTTGGATACCCGCGCATAGCGGCGGCGATAAAAATTGCTAACCTAACTCGCTCCGCAATTCCCTACCCGCTTAGAGAATTCGTTTGTTTGGGTTTCCGTAGCTTTCCCGCAACATCATATTTACATCATTCTCGCTTGTATAAAGACTCACACACTCTCTTGCCCATCAAACATTGTCTCCAAAATTATATATCTTTTACGAATCAAGTTTGTATTCAAATTAAAGTTAAAGTTGTTAAAAAATTCAAAATAAACCCACTAAAAATGTGAAAAGCTAAAAATTTATAAAAATATATCAAAAGGGATGTTGAATTAAAGATCACAGAATTTTAGAAAATACGGTAAAATTAGATCATAAAAAAAATAAATAGATAAAAAGATATGTCAAATTGAAAATAAAAGTGATATTTTTATTAAGAAGTGACACGTGTCACTCTATGATGTGATCTTCTAAAATAAGATGGATGGTCAAGATTGCACCTCCTTATCTTAATTTTTGATTGGACTCACATTGTAAATGCTTTATATAATAGTATAGATTAAGATATACTCTATAATTATTAAGATATATACACCATAATTATTTTCTTTAATTTTTGGATTTTTTTAAATTTTCGGATTTTTTTTTAATTTTCGGATTTTTTTTAATTTGCGGATTTTTTTTTGGATTTTTTAATTTTTGGATTTTTTCTTTATTTTCCAAGCCATGATGTTTACCTTAAGAGCACAATTTAACCCATCTTCGTAGCCGGAGTGAATAACAGAAAACATTAACATCGAATCCACTTGCCGAATAACTTCACGAAAACTCCCCTGAATTTTCAAGCGACCAAACGTACCTGTCAACAGCAGATGAGAGGGTAATCGTGCTAACCAACCTGGAGAGATTGTCGAGTTGAAATTCTTCCACACCACTTCTCGGATTCCGACGAAAATAGTTAACGAAACTGTAATCAATCAGAGTCGAATGAATAGTTACATTCTGAAGCTCACTCCAACGCGTACATACAGGGAATACATCATTCAGAACACTTCATTATGCCATTTGTCTTTCCAAAAACTAGATTGACTCCTTTCCTATCTTGACCTAATATAATCAATATGTTACACCTTGTTCTGTAAACTTTCTCCCTTTCCTACACTATAGAAGTCCACGTAGATCGAAAAACCACCCCTTCTCACATTAGTGATCAAACCCCCTCAGGACCATGAATGCATTAATCACTCTAGACCATAACAAAGATTTTGTGAAAAAAATCCCAAACCCATTTTCGAACATTAAGCCTCTATTAAGCGCATAAAGACTAGAAACCCCCAAACCCCCTCTTTCTTGTGACCTAGAGTTAAGTTCCAATTAAGTTTACTAACTGAGTCAAGCCACCATTTGTGTTTTATTATCCAAAACTATAATAATATATTTTTAAAAAACAATCTTCAAAAATATATCAAGATATACTTCAAAATATATTAACTATTAGCATTCACTACATATTATTGGTATCTATCCAGCGTAGTGGGAATCATAAGATGTACTCCATATAAAAATGTAGTGATATTTATATCTTAACCATAGGATATCAAATATGTGTAATGTGAATGTATTTATTTAAGCAGTTATAGTTGAGGGACAAGAATGTAAAACTAACCCGTAGCTACGGCTCCTGCTATAACTACGATTGCGGCTTCTAGCACGACGAGGTGGAGATGGTTAATTAAACATTTGTGTTATTAAATTTAAAGGTCGGACTATAGACATGTGAAATTAGACTTGCCATATCTTTTGCGATAGTTATATTGTTTATGCAATTGATCGCCCTTCCTAAGATGAGTTCTAATTACTAAAAGTCAAACATGATTTTAACTTAATACAAACACAAAAAACATTACAACTAAACGTCAAAGATTGTCTTCAAAAAAGATTTATGAACCAAAATCGTCCGTTGAGCAAACACTATCAAAGATTGGTTTGCTATTAACAAAGACGATATTCTAACACGGGCAGCAATATGTAACACTATTAATAATGAAACAAAAAAGAGGAATGAAGATTTTATGTTAACACAAACAAAAAATTGTCTTCAAAAAACATGCACGAACCGAACCCGTCCGTTGGGCATACACATCAAGGTTTGGTTCCTTTTAATAAATACGGTGTTCACGGACGACTATATGTCATACTATATATAATGAAACAAAAAAGAGGAATTAAGATTTTATGTTAACACAAACACAAAATCCATTACAACTAAACGACAAATATTGTCTTCAAAAAAGATTTATGAAACAAACCCGCCCGTTGGGCGAGTTACGTAACTAGTATATTATATATAGAGAGAGTAAGGATCAAATGAGAAGAAACTTATAATGAGAATGATAAGAAGAAACAACAAACACACATTTCAGATGCACTTATAAAAATGCACGCATCTCCCTTAAAATTCTCTTTCCTATTTAAAATGTGTGGCTAAAAATCCTTCTTATTCTTCTCATTATATTTTTTCTTCTCACTTGATCTATATATTGTAACTTTCTTTTCAGCACCATTCTTAGTGAAAGAACCGACAAAACCACCCTTTTTACTCTTAAGAATGCATAACGTACAATATATAAATGCAGCATGGACCTTTTTGTAATTAAGGAAAACTTTTTTTGCCTTGGAAATAATATGTAAGGGCATTTAAGGAAATTTACATCGTTCCTAAAAGCCTACATAATTAGCTAATTACACTCTCTCTCTCTCTTCAAAAAATCATTTACATCTTCTCCATTATTTTAACTTAGTAACTACCTCCTCCCAATAATAAAAACACAGCCGCCACCATAAGATCCTACATCAAAAGCGAGTAGTTTTCTACAGTAATTCTTCAATTCTTAAAATGACAAGGAAAAACTACTGAATATGGTGTCGTCCCTAATTTACTAACCACCTGAAGAAGAAATGGTAACGAGATCGGGCGAACTACGACAACCCACGTCTTTCAACAACACCGATAAAGGTTCATATTTTGTGAATATTTCATGGGTATGTTTGTAACTATTTTGGTTAGTTTTCTTTTATCATTTTTTAATAATATTGCTGCGTTCGAAATATAAAAAGAAAAAATTAGAAAAGATATCTTTGCATGTATGTTCTTGGAAGGCGTGCATACATGTTCAGAGGAATTTGATGAGAAACTTCAAATACATATGCTCACATTTTCATTTGCATTAAATATTATTAGTGCACACAAAATAAAAACCTTCTCAATAGAACCGGAGCTATATTATATATTTATATATATATATATATATATATATATATATATATATATATATAGGGAGGTTAACGTAAGATAGTTGTTTAATGTAGGAAGTAACCTCAGCGCGACATGTGTCACTTTTTGGCTGGAATATTAGAGTGGCATTTTCAGTAAATAACTAGATATTTGGTGGCATTCTCGTCAAAACATTATTAAACACCATCTACAGAACTGTATCAATCAATGTTTTAAAACCCGGTTTTTTAATCGACCCGGTTTAATCACCGGTTCACCGGGTCACCGGTTCCGAAAATTAAGGATTTATAAAAAAATGAGTTTAAATAAAAAAAAGTTCAAAAAATGTCTTTTACAAATATGCCCTTTAGATTAAATAAAAATCATTAATATTTAAAAAAATATGATTGGTTTAGAGTGGTTTCTTTCACTAAGAATGATGCTGAAAAGAAAGTGACCCTATATATATATATATATATATATATATATATATATATATATATATATATATATATATATATATATATATATATATATATGCGTGTGTGTGTGTGTGTGTGTGTGTGAATATAAATACCATTAAAATTTTATCCTAAAATAAAAAAAACAATTTTTATGCTTGAAATTATTTTTTTTTTTTGCTAAATATTTATGTAATTGTTAATTTTTTTAAAAATAACTAGTGAAATTCGGGTTATTCGGGTCAATTCGAGAACCGAACCGAATTCAAAATAATTTGGTTTTCTTCTCCCTTTCTCGGTTGACCCCCATAAATTTTTTTTAACATCTAACAAACCCGATAACCAAACCGATCAACACCCCTACCATAATCTGTAGCAATTTTTTATAGACCCCCTCGCCCTTCCTTGTGATCTAATGCAAAACCGGGATCTTTGAACCTTTTAAACCGGGCTCTATGTCATTTTTTTAGTAGTGACAACTCATATTATATCATTTTTTATATTTTTCACAAGTTTATAACACTATAACAGCATGTGTGTATGTATCAACCTTGAAGGACTTAAAGTTGCATTAAACGCGTGCTACCGGGGCCAGTGGCAGTAGTATATGTTATGGACTTACGGTCCTCAATTTTGCATTGGTTGTGCATGAAGTATGTGTATAGGAGGGGTAGTGTCACAACAAAAATACTAGTCTTTCACAATGATTATATATTAATTATAATGTTTTTTAGGTAGCGATGCAGGTTTGTGTTCGTTTGCTTTCCATCTAGTGTAAATCTTATAATTATGAAATTTCAACATAATATAATTATAAATTAAGATATTCTGGTTTATGTTAAAGTTTCTATAGATGACATAATAATGCAAATTACAAATATTATTATTTGCTATCTAAATGGATATTCAAAAAGCATATGATCCACAAAATTTTTACAAAATTATATCCGCATAATGATTTGGCAACTAAATGTGAAGGGTAAAAAAAAAGAATGAAAAACTATGATGTAAAATGATTGGATGTCCAAAAAGCATATGATATAATCACGAGAAACGCTACATCCACAAAACCTTTACAAGATTATATTCACAAAATGACTTGTCATGTGAAATGGTCCAATCATTCTACATCATAGTTTTCTATTCTTCTTTTTTACTCTTCACATTTAATTACCAAATCATTATATGAATTTAATTTTATAAGATTTTTGTAAATGTAGTATTTTCCTTCTATTATACCAAGTATCAATTATAAGATGAATCACTAATAAAGGTACACTTGGTGTCTAGTGGAAACAAGATTTTGATTTCAAGTAATAAAACACTTGTTTGTGGAGTTCGGTTTGAATTTGCTACCACTAATTTCAATCAAATCTTCAAAGCAAAGATTTCATCATTGCATGCCTACACGATTTAAATTATCGAAATAGATTGGGGGATTCATGAATAATTTTATGTTTAACTTATGTGTCATTAGCTTATTGAGTTGTAAAGAAGTAAATCCAATTGCTGCAATCAATGAATTATTACCACACATGTTTAAGCATAAAGTTAGGCATGAATTTTAAGTCTCCTAATCACTTCTTTTAAAATATTGGTCACTCGAATTGTTTAAAAAAGTCTCATATTAATAACTTACATTTTTTTTAACAATTAAATGTACGTATGAAGTTGAGAAGAAAAGAAAAAAAAATTAACCTTACATAGCTTGATTTATTATAATCCTATAAATCCTCTTTTAGAATGAAACTTAGAAGGTGTTTGAAATTGGTTTAATTGACTTAATATGGAAAATGGTAAATTCGAAAAGACATATAAAAATTACTATTTGTTAATGACTTAATAAAAAATTTAACTTCAAATATAAAGTGATAAAATTGAATTTATCGCATTAAATCATCTCTTATATAAACATGATTTAAAACAAAATTTAAACAAACAAGCTCTAATCGACTAAACAACGTATATATGTAACTTGGACTTGTAAAGTTGTAATGTCTTTTCGTCTATTAGGTTTTCTATTTGACTCTAGTGAGGTATGAATCTCAAATATTTTGTGAGAACATCAAGGTGCTTAACCATTAGGCCACATTGGTGGTGGTTTGTTGCTCATAGCGCTCGCTTATTTTTTTTTTTGAACGGCAAAGAATTTTATTAAAAAAACAAAGCATAGGGCTAGCTCAAAAATTACAAGGTGTTTTTTAAGCCGGTCCGGGCACACTAAACGACAAGAATTCTACCATTTATCATGAGAAAGAATAAAATCCGAAATAGAATCAAAAAGATCGGCATTTCCTCATCGATAAGAATTGAATGTGATCGAGTTCCGATACTTCCAAATAAGCCACCAAGTAGACGCAACTATCACTTGAATAGCGCTCGCTTAAATTGGGTACCAAATGTCACTAAAAGTATGGGTAGTCATATATGCCAAAGAATTTAGTGAGTTGTTTATTATGTGACTATTTGAAAAGTACAAAGGTGTTTATAGTTGTTTATATCTGATGAAGTTTGCCGTTAGAATAAGAGGTCACATGTATAGAGAGAAAAGATGAACGTTTACCGTAAACGAGAAAATTTACGCCACTCATCTTTCCATCAAACTAAACAAACTCATTTTCATCCGATTTTTTAAATAAATTACATAAAAACAAGGGTATAAAAGCCATATTTCCCCTTATACTTAAGTTGAACATTGTCCCCAATGTTCTATAAAAGTAGCCGTAAAAAAGAATAAAGGGATAAGAAAACAAGTAAAAGAAACTAGTACTCCCCTGGTTTGCTCAATAATGGAGAAGAAACATGCGATAACTGGTTAAATCGTCCTCCAAGAATCATCCAATGAAACTTCCTAAGAACTTCCAAGCTTCTTCTCATCAAATATAACATGTAATCAAAGACAAATACAACTACACCAAGCATAAAATGTGCGATATAATAATATACAGTGTGAAATTAGGGTTGACTCTATAAAGCAGTAAAGATAGGATGAGAGAATTGTCAAACTCATGGTTTTGCAGGTTTATAAAAGAATTATAACTTTCTTAAGTGTTGTACAAGTTTTATTTTCAAAAATACTTAAATTTTTCGAGTTTTCCTGTAATTGGGCGTTTGACGCCATCAGGGATATCCTGACCCCGTCACAAGTGTCGTGGTGACGGCGTCACGTGTAAATCGTGACGCCGTCTCCACGCTTTGTGAAAACTCGATTTTCGTTTTTGATAAAAAAATTCATGCACTCATTCTTATATGTTATTTTCTTGTACAAAATGCTGCATAAAAACATGGGAATTAACAATTCAATCATATGACTCAAAACTGACATGAATTAATCTAAACAATTTATTTCAAATGTTTGAGTTTGGTTCTAAAAACCGGATAATTCCCCTACACTTATTTTGTTGCAAAATACTTTTGATTGCAAATAAGATGAAGTTACAAACAAACAAAGCATGATTACAAACTAATTCAAACATAATAAAAGAAACGATAAAAAATTAAAACACACGACACTCCTAATATGTGGGAAAAGTAAATATTGGGTTGCCTCCCAAAAAGGGCTTTTCTTTATTTACGAGTCTTGTAGCTAGACTCGAAGTCACACGTTCTTACATGACTTCTCCTTCATCGTCCATTTCTCCTTTGATTTTTGTGAGAGCGGGATGCTCATTTTTAAAGTTCTTGCTTTTCCATCGGTCAAACTCTATTTCCCTTTCCTGGTGAAGTCTTATCCTCTCTTCCCATTCTAGGACCAGTCTATTTACAGTCATAGTGGGGTCTATAGGTTCTATGTTGTTGGAATTAAAGATAAATTCTACATTTTTATGTAATAATAGAATATACATAGATTTAGGATCAATGTGCATAGAAGGAAATAGTGCAGGGAATACTATTGTATTTATAGTATACTTAGTTACATCTCTAAGTATAAATAAGGCATTAGGCCATCATAATGATGTAATCCTTCACACCAAGTCATTTTGAATCAATATCAAATGAGAAAAGTTTAAGAAATTCTCTCTCTAAACACACACACTAATTACACCTTGATCTTCACACACTAGTCTATCAATCAAGATCTTTTATGCTTAATATGTGGTATCAAGAGCCAATAATTATGGATTAGTGCTTATTTTAGTGTTTGATTGTGTTAGATATTAAGAGATTTCTTATTTCGAGCTTATTTGTGCTTATCAGCTTATTTTCGTGGTTATTTTTAGCTTATTCGAGTGCTTATTTTGATTTTACATGTGCTTATTCGATCTGATTAGAGGCTTATTCAGACTGCTTATTTGATAATTCGTGTCTGTGCTTGTTCTTTCTACTTATGTGCTTATTATGATTCAATATGCTTATCAGTTTAGATTTTCAAGTTATCGAGTTTCCAGATCTGCTTATTTTGCTAAAATAATAGCTTATCTTATGTGCTAAAAAGAGTTAATAACTGCTTTTAGGAGGCTTCGTACCTGATTTTCTAACTTTCATAAGTTTGACTTTTTGGTCAACGGTCAAACTAATGTTTCGGTAACCGTTTTTACCTTTCGTAAATTTGAAGAATCATAAATTTGACTTTGGTCAACGATCAAAACGCGTTTTCGTAAACCGTTTTCAGTCAACACACGTCCTCGCGGTTATCAAAATATTAATAAAGCATTTCGAATTTCGTAACCGTTTGGATTCTTGGACTTTCAGTAATTGAGCTTTAGGATTTATTCCTTTTGGTTTATTTTTAGAAGAGGTTACGTAAGGTGGTTGTAATTGATTTTTAGGATTTATTCTTTTGGTTATATACTTTCGTAAAGTGGTTTCGTAAAGTGGTTTCGTAAATTGGTTTCGTACAAGGTTACTGTTATTCTTGTTAAGAAAGCTTATCTTACGAAAGCTTGATTCATATCATATTAAATTCTAATTTGTTGTTAAAACCAGAATATTAAATATATAAAAAATGATCTTTAAAAAAATATCATTAGATCTCAGCCAATCTCTTTTTGTATTCAAGATTTTGTTCAAAGAACATAACACAAGAGATAAGTCCTCATAGATCTTATAGAAGCTTAACTTCTTTTTCACTTTAAAAAAATTCAAATAATGAACAAAACAAATTGTTACATCCATTCCTTTCTTTCGGTTTGAACACAAAAACAACAAAGAACAAAGAAAAATTCACCTACCTGTGCTTCGAACTCTTCTTAGTTTAGTGGTTTGATGTTTAGATGCGTGTGGTTTATTGCACAAAGAAAAGAAGAGAATCTTCTGATTTAAGCTATTATTTTTTGTGGGTCAGTTTGAGGTGAAAGAAACCACAAAACAATTTGTGATTTGTTTTGGTGTTTGTGTTGCGTGAGGCTATCATCTAAGTGAAGAGAGTTTGTGTGGCTACACACTAATCAAAAGTGAGAAAAAGGCGTGTGAAATATAATGAGGAGTTTAGGGTTTGTGTAAAGTGACTGATATATATGCAATCAATTTAGGTTAAAGTGTTTTGAATTAAGTGTTGGGCTTTATCTAAATTATTTGGGTTGTCATTTTAATTTGGGTTGACGTTTTTGTTTTATATAACAAGCTGCGATCATGATTTTTTTTAAGGAATATTAGTGGACAATTTTTTTTATCATTCCAGGGCTGAATTGGTAAATATAATTTTTGGAGTACAATTTTAATTGTGGGTTGTTACTACGAGCTTGATTATAATTTTGAGTTCAATTTTGGGATTATTTTTTGGTATGCGGCTTTAATTGAGAATTAAATAGTTTTTGTTTACGTAAGTTTAGTTTGTCGTGATTAATTGAGCGAGTTTATCAGGATTATTCGTTGAGCATCGGGATATTTGTTCAAGACAAGATGAGTCGAGACGTGATTACGGTTGGTTCGACAATGCGGATTCCGTTGTTGTATCGGGGTGAATACTCTCAGTGGCGTGAAAGGTTTATGAACTATCTTGAAGAGCAAACAGATGGTGAAGCAATGATTCATTCTATTACTCATGGTAAACAACCATTGCCTGTTGTTGCTCAAGTGTCACTTGCTGGAACTGCACCGAATGCACCTCCTACTCTCAAAGATCCCAAATTTTGGACTGCTGAAGAGAAAAAGACTCGAAAGATTGATCGTATTGCAAGATATCTTTTGATTCAAGGGCTTCCAAATGACATTTATTCTCTCATTGATAGCAACGATACTGCTAAAGATTTATGGGATGCTCTTGAAAGGCAGATGCGTGGTTCTGAGTATGGTGAACAAGATAGGAAAGCTGCAATTTTATATGAGTATGAGACTTTCAAAGCTACTGAAGGAGAACAATTGCTTGATACTTATCTTTGTTACTTATAAGTGATTAATGATTTGAAGAAATGTGGTTATAAGAAAGATAATTGTGAGTTGAATTAAAACTTCTTGAACAATTTACAACCAGAATGGAAACAATATGGTACATCGATGAGGCAAACCAAGAACTTAATGGATATCAATATTGATGCTCTTTACAACATTCTGAAGCAAAACCAAGGTGAAGTGAATGATGCTATAGGATATAAGAAGAAAGCTGTTGTGGTTACTTCAGATCCATTAGCGTTGGTTGTTGAGAAAACAAAAGTAAGCAAACGCAAAGAGAAAGTTGTAGTTCAATCAGAGTCTGAAGGAAGTGATGATGAAGATATCAGTGATTTGAAAAAGATTACCGCGTTGTTAGCAAAAGCTTTTAATCGAAAGAAGTATTATGCTAAGCCAACAAACAACAATTTTAGAACTTCTTCAGCTTCTTCTTCAGCAAACAAGAAACCAGAGTACGTGAAGTCAGAGGAAAAGAAAGAGGATAAGAAAGCCGATGAGAAGAAATAGGATATGCGCAAAGTTAAGTGCTATAATTGCAAGAAGGAAGAACATTTTGCCAAAGAATGCAAGAAAGCAAAGGTCAAAAACTACAAATACTACAAAATAAAGATGTTGCTAGCTAAGAAAGACAGTGATGAACAAGTGCTTCTATAACAACCCAAGAATTTTCATCAAATACAAAACCTATTTTTCTATTATCACAATTGTACGGGGAAATTTTTTACTTTATTACATTAGTTGTATTGTCAATATCTTAGTATGTCATGTAACTTACATAACTAAAGTAGACGAGCTCATGCAACCTATCTATGGCCATCCTGTCTTCATATAT
>BQNB010198003.1:0-11168 GCA_026074375.1 Tanacetum coccineum | reverse complement strand
CATTAGACACCCAATTTCCTTGAATCATAACAAAATAATCTGAAGCCGTTGAATTTAGTTTCTTAAACGCATTAGGATCCCAAACACATAAAATCCTACCTGATTTACCAACCGAGGCACTATGCACATAATCAAACGCAAAGTTACCCCAGCATCTTTTGATTTCAAACAAATCAATAGACTCTATTTTTTTAGTTTCTTGCAACGTAAGAAAATTCACCTTGTTAGATACACACAACTCTTTTACCCAATCTTTTTTAGCCATTGGGTTAAGACCTTGGATATTTAAAGACAACATATTCATTGGAAAACACCATCTACTCCTTGCGATTCAATGATCTCTTCAATATTCTTCATACACCCGTCTATATTATACCCCATAGTTTGTCCCACCTTAACCAATTCATCCATCAACATTAATATAGAACCACCTTTCCGAGAACCTTCAGACTCTCTACAATGATCCGAGTCTATAGATTCCCCACCTGCTTTTTTGTACGTGTTAAACCCTGAGCTAAAATTTACCTCATCAGAAATATTGTTTACATTCTCGAATTCACCATCACAATTATCCTTCTGATTATCTATCTCAACATTTTCAACATCATTCTCTCTTGGTGTAAAACCAGGAGGGTACTCCAAACTCTCTTTTGTGCTCGCCTCCTTATTATTCTTCATCTTATCTTTATTAAGGAGAGAATAAATATTAAACGGGTCTTCTGATTGTTTTCCATTTTGCTCACTAGAAACAACACCATCCTTGGATTTTGGATTCTCCTCCTCAACATTTGTATCAGATACCCTACTAACATCATTTTCCCCTTGCACCTCCTCATCACTCTCACCGAAATCCTTCTTAAAAACTTCTTCACATTCTTCATCTTCTGAGTCACTTTCCTCATCATTTTGATCATCCAAATCTGGAGTCCAACCCGGAATCTCTATGGCTCGCACCCAATGCGTCTTACCTTTATAATTAATTTTAAATGATTCAAATATGTGAGACATACTCTTAGTGAGAACACAAAGTCTTTTGCAATGGTAATTTCCTTTCTCCAAGTTCTCCACATTTAACAAGGTTCCCCACTTTGATGCAATTCGAATAAAAGTATTTTCATTCCACACTTTTAAAGGAATACCCTCAATTTCCACCATAGTAACTCGTTCATCAGTAGTGAATTCACTAGACGCTTGGATTAGCTGAGAGAACCACGAACATACTCCTGTAGATAACAAAAACTTCTCCTTTGCCTCCACCGAGTCAAAAGCAATCATAACCCACAAACCACCCATGTATCTTAAATCAATATCGGTGAAGCCTTCATTCCCCAATGCCACTTTTAGATTTTCTAACACTCCAACCTCCTTCACCTTCCCATTTAAACAACATGAGTAATCCTGTGTGTTTACGCAAGAATCATCTAAAACCAACACTGGCTTGCTATCATTCTCCCCATTCCCTTGGCTCTGATTTTTTACCACATTCGCATAGGAACTTACATCATCCCTATGCCCATTGTCCTTAGTATTCCCAATTGATGAGTCTCTGATCTTTCCTTTCATAGCAGGTTGATGACTGCTAGTAGAACCCTTAGGCCTATGGAATCTAGCAGCATTAGCATGAATTCTATGTCTACCAATCCACACCGTACATAAATTACCAACCAAACGCTCCACATCAAAAACTTTAATAAAACGCACAAATCCGAATCTCTTACCAGCCTTTGATCTTTTGTTAGGAATAAACGCATCAACCACATGCCCATATTGTTTACACGCATTCCATAGATCCTTAGCACTCGCTTGCTCAGGAAAATTAGTCACGAACACGGACGTGGAGATCTTCAGCACATCATCCTCCTTAGTTCTCTTAGAACCCATTTGAATCAAAACAAAGAAGATATCACCAATTTGAAAAATCACAGCAAAAAAACATAAAAACGAGGGGTTAGGGTTTTGGATTTGAAAGGAATTAGGATTAGGTTTTTTATTGGAAATTTAATTGGAAAAAAACAAAAAAAGGGGAAAACGACAAAGAAGCAAACCCTAAATCGAAAACAACAACCCTATAGATCCTGATCATCAAATCATGAAAATAACTCGATAAGGAAATCAATCACAAAGGAATGATCTCACTATTTCAGGCTTGTCTATGATCGATTAACAAGATGGTAGTAGTTATTGAGATCGGTTAGGGAAGATCGCCCACAGTGATGGATTTCAAATTGGGTTTTCAAAAGTATTACTTGCTGAACTTTAGCCGGTCAGTGTTTTTTTTTGGCACAAATATAAGAGGAAATATATATATATATTGTTATAATATATATATATAATATATATATATATTATATATATATATATATATATATTATATTATAATTACAAAAGTACCGATTTATTCAGATAAAAAAATACCTGCGAAAACATTTTCGATACCTAATAACTTTAAAATAATCGACAGGGTCACAAACGTACATCTTTATGTTACATTAAACGGTGTCATTTTACACCACTAAAAACCATAAGCCCAAATATATAACACATATTTACCCAAATCTCATAAAATTATATTAAAAAAAATTCCATATAGCAATAAAAAAAAACAAAACATTTAAACATGAAACCTAACACATAAGCTCATATAATAAAAAACTATTAAACATGAGACCGAAAAAAAATAAAAAATAACACCTTAAAAAAATTAACGGCCCGAAACAACGCGCGGGACATAAACTCATATAAGGGAAAAAACAAACTATTAAACATGATACCGAAAAATTAAAAACGCTAAGTAATTCCATAAAATTTATACTATAATACCTTTAAACATGATGACCCAAACACATATGCCCATATAAGAAAAAAACAAACTATTAAACATGAGACCGAAAAAATAAACCCGCACAAAATAAAATAAAACCAATTAATGGCCCGCAACAACGTGCGAAAAATTAACGCCCCCCAGCAACGCGCGGGTAATCCTGCTTGTTAGTATAAAATTAGACTATTGGTCTTTCGAAACCGATTACATGTTTAATAAGATTTTCAAAGTAATAGTTATTAGGATATGTTTTGATCCAATGTTTGGAAACTCGGTTTGATCTGGCTAGTTTAAACTGATTGAATCAATTCCGGTTTAAAAAAGGGTCAAATTAAATCGGGTTTTTATATTTTTAAAACCTGATTAGACCCGCCGGGTTTGAAGTGATCCTGGTCAATCCGGTTCTCGAGACCCGGTCGGGTTTTGATTTTCTTCATGTATTTTTTACAAATAAAGCAAGTCAATTAAATATACTTGCGACGTAATTTTAGTTTTACATGTTATATTTGTTAGTAAATGAGTTTTATGCTTAATATATTGAATATTCATTTACATATATACTTTTTTTGTATCATTGCAAATATTTTTTAATTATTGTTGTGGAAGATAGGGTTGACTCGGTGGTCGAACCGATCGAACTGGTAACCCGATGATTCGACCGGATCGATTAAAGACCTGATTTTTAAAACATTGTTTTGATCTATTCGACCGGTAGGGGCGGCTCAACCTTCTCGGAGGCCTAAAGCGAGGCCATAAAATGAGGCCTTTTTTATCAAAGTTATCTTCCAAAAATCGTTTCTATAAAATTTACTTTCCAAAGTTTTTATGTGAAATCTTTAATTAGTTTCTCGAAATTAATATAGTATAATATTTTATTTTCAATTAATAAATGAGCAAATAAATCTAAAAAAATCTTTTGGTGACATTTTCGATCGTATATAACTTTTAATTAACTTTAGTTTTGAAATACCCTTTCTCCTGAAGGAATTGTTACCGAGATGATTAACATTATTCTATACGTTCATATTAGCAACAAATGAACAGAGCTGAGACTTATAATTTGATTGATAATATCAGTCGGTGTAGAATTTTTCACATACATAATATCTCTCAAAACTCTTAGTTTTAAAAATAAATATATACCGATAATATCCAAACAATTTTTATAATATTATTAGCTTATAAGATAACTTTGTAAGATTCAAACAACTATTTTGTAGCTTATGATCATTTCATTGATTTTATTAATTTTAATGTTGAATAATAAGCTTAAGATGCATTAATACAATCTAAATTGATCAAATTTACTTTTTGGTGATTATATAACCTAATCTGCAATGTATAAGACATAATCGGCTCTATAAGTCTCTTCGCTGGTTTTTATAGCTTCATTGCCAACATCTTCATCATATTTTCTATTTCTACAAATAACTCGTTTTTCTTCGACATTCGTTTTTCGTTCGTAATTTCTTTAGCGAAAAATAAGACATCCTTAAAAGAAACTTTTGATCATAGAGTGATACATGAGTAGATGAGAGAAAACTAGAGAGTGAAAGTATGTTTGTGTGTGTGAAAAGAATTAACGTCTATGAGTCTATGCATTAATGTAAATGGTTTAATGGTTGTTATCACAAGACTTAATTTAACATTTTGCTTATTTTTCTTGCAAAAATATATCTTTATATACTTAATATATTTGGGCTTATATTTCTACAACATGTAGGATAGAAAAATGAATAGTATAAATAAAAGAGGCTCAAAACTTTGATTGTTTAACATTTATCAGTTAATTGAGGCCTTTAATAATCAGATCTTTAAATATGACGGCAAAAAAACACGTGAGTGACTTTATATGCAAACAAGCTTTAAAAAATTCAGGGCCTTAAAAATTTGGGGGCCTAAAGCCCTAGCTTTACTTGCTTTACCCTTGAGCCACTTCTGTCGACCGGATCAATTAGAGACCCAATTTTCAAAACATTATTTTGATATCTAACTACTGCCAAAAGGAATTTCAAGAAAATAAATTACCACTATTTAAATAACGAGGCACATTCAAACTCTCGTATTAAAAATTAAAAATATACCAATACAAACTGTGCAAGTATAATGGTCCTATGTGTTTGTATTGGAGTCGCATTTATCACCCACGTGGACTTACACCACTCCTCTACGAGCCAGCGTCTAGCATCCAACCATTTCTTCCGTATGTTTTTTAGCCACATGCCTTTTTTTTTTCTTATAATTTTAAACTAGATTTTTTCCATCCAACGTTTTCTCATCTTTAAACTCAACCTTATCTAATTATGTTGTGCAAAATAGTACAGCTTTGATTGTGCTACAAATTGCACTAGGACGATGACCAAAAAAGATATAGAACATTGATTAAAACAAGAAGAGCAAACAACGTGAAGGTGTGATACGTGATTGTCCCACATTAGATCTAGTATTCCTCATAAAATAAATCATTGATGTGATGCGCTTTCACTTTGCAGTTTGTTATCAGAAACATGTAACAACAATCGTTTGCTAAAATAATGGTGTATTGTATCAAAATAAGTGATGTATATATCACCTTTCATAAAACAATAAAAGATTAAAATTAAAAAATAATGTTGAAAAATATATATGACATAAAAGTGAAGTTGTGCATGAATTAAGAAATATGTATATCTATAACCCTTTATATATCATCCATTTTCTCAATCAACACTTACACTATGTTCTCAAGAAAACAAATAAAATGCAAAGTAAAAAAAGAGAAAGAAAAGTAAATGAAAGGAAAGAAAATGAAAGAAAGTAAAAAAAATATGTGTTTTTGAGTTTAAAAAGAAAGAAAGTGAAAGTATGTTTTCACTTTTTTATATTATTATATTGTTTATTTTATAAAATTTCCACTATACCCTTAATAAATAAACAACGAATAAGTTGCAATTGAGGATACTTTTGTCATTTACTTTGGCTTCTTTCATGTTTACTCACCTTTCATCCCAAAAGTGAGATGAAAGTTTTAGCACAAAAAACCACAACTTTCTTTCCCTTTTTCACATATTACTTTCACTTCCATTCAAAAAAAACTGAGAACTCCGCTTTATTTTTGTTTACTTCACTTCACTTCACTTTGCACTCAATATCAAAACTTGAGAACAGAGTGTTAATATTCAATTGACGCCTTAATTTTAAGGCTGCTAATGGGAGCGTGAGCCAACCCATGAGACACCCACTCACGCGCCACTATGGCTGGGAACTCTAGTTGTCACGCGTTTGATAGAAAAAAATCAAATGAGAGGTGACCCTCTCACCGAGTTGATATTCGTGCAAATAGTGGGCCCCATGAATGTTTATATTGTTAATTATTTAGGTTGTGAGTATATGTGGGGTATTTTGTGAAGTATATTATAATATATATCATTCTTGATTGCAATAATGAGGACTTTTGCAATAGAAGAAAAAGTAGCCCAGACAAGAATCTTAAAATGAAGCCCAACAATCCTTTGACAATGAAAAAAAAACGAACCCAAGAAGAAAAAAATTAAACCCCAACAGAAAAAAATGACTTAGCCCAAATTGATTAAATAAAAAAAAACCACATTTACAAAACGTACTCTCAAACTATGCGAGATGTTACAAAAACCACCTTAAGTTTTAAGCTGTTTACGGCAGATATCCGGCAACTTCTTTGATAAAAAATACAAGCGTCGAAAAACGCTCTTGTCATACGAAACAAAACGTGTCAATATTGATACGCTTTTGAGATATGTATGACTCACTAAAAAATGTCGGTGTGCAATATACTTTAAAGAAATATTTTAAAACATACCCTTAACCTGTCTATTAATTTTAAAAACTACTCTACCTTTTAATGAAAGGTAAAATGTAGAACTACATGAACTATAAAGGCTATTTATTGATGAATCTATGAAAGTTTGCTTCTTACAAAAATTATCGGCTACAAAAGTACGAAAATAGATATTCAACAAACAAACAAAAATATCCCCGTCGCAACGCGTGTACATTATTTTTTCTTTAGACAAACTTTCCTCGAAATAGCTAGCAAAATATATATTCGACAACTAAAAATAAATAAGCCCGCCGCACCGCGCGGGCAGTATTGGCCCTCGCTTCTTACATAATCGATTCGCAAAAAAAGAGTCTGCGGCAATGCGCGGACTATTATGCTTGTTTATATTAAAAGTTGGTATTTAAAGGGTGGCGGTAATGTGACCATTAAGGTGAAAAGTGAGAGGGAGTGATAGGAGGTAAATAGAGAGAAAATTGATGTGACGCTATGATGAAAGATGATTCGATGTGACTATTGAGACTAGCTTAAGATTTACTTAAAAGGGTACCCCTATTGGTACCCTCCCTGGCCCACTAAATAGTGCCAAAAAGTACAATAGATTCTTTTTGTACCCCGTTTTTTACAGTGCAACGCAGTTTTTTATCAGTTTTTGTTGCGTAAATTTTGATTAGTTTCATACTTTTGTCCTGTTAACTTTATATTTTTCGTTCCGTTTTTTTCCGTGTTTTTTTTTTCACAGTTTTATAATATACAAAATTATATAAATATTACAAAAAACATACAAAAAAAGCAAAAAAACCGGGAGGTATCAAATGGTGTTTCAGAGGGTATCATATAACATAAGCTTTACATAATAACCTCAATCTCAAATAAGAATATAACTTATTTAATCATACTTTGCACATGACTAAACACACACTTTTCCTTCTCAAAACTACAAAATTAGAACCAACTTTCGTTACTAAAGACCATTGCAAATCGAAAATTAACGAAAACTATTTGGCACCATGGTTCGTAGTTTTGTATACCTAAAATATATATAAAATATAATACTTTTAAAAGAGAAATTAAGAAGATTACCAAGTTACCCTTGATAAAATTCACTCTAAAAAAATATATATAAATATATTATTAAAAATAGTATTTTTTAACGGGGTAAGTGTGATCAACCGGTTGTTTCGCCAAAGACTAGTGAAAGTGAATCCCGTTAGGTTCGGATCTGATTTGAAGGTAACAAGATATTTTGGATACAGATATTTTACTACGGAAATTAAGATCGCAACAAATTATGAAATTAGACAAGTAAACAAATTCCTAAGCCCTAAAATGTAAACCTATAAATTTCACTAAATAAAGAAAATTGCGAAAATTATTGAAAATAAATCTATGCCCTAATTTTTTTCTTTTTAAAAAAAGTTTAATGTACTAATTAAAAGTTAACCCTAATTATGAATTATAATTAATAAAACTAATTAAAACTTAACCTAATGGACTAATGGTGCAAAGATCTAAGAAAAAGACTACCTGAAGAAACTAACAGATACGGGAGGGACTAACTGAAAACAACTAAGATCGAAAGTTCACTTTCTACCCTGAGATTCTACCCCGATCACAAATACTGTCCAATAAGCACTCGAAATTGTAAAGTAGCTTGAAATGAAAAACTCAAAGATAGCTATAAGGTTGTAATGGATGCTAGGGAGTATACATACTTGAACTAAAGTCACTATGTCTGAAACTCAAACGATAAGCTCTAAAAAGAGTTATGAATAAGCTGATTCAGAAACTAAGGGTTTGGGCTATAGTTTTTACTAAACACGATTATGAGCTCAAATTAAGCTTAATGTGAAAAAGGAAAAGTGTTCTTGGAAGCTCATGATGTGCTTAATCTAAAAATGCAAAGAATTTTAACCTAGAAGTGCTTTTAAACCACTAAAATTAAGCATGAACTAAGCAAACTCAGAAAATAAGCAAGATGAGACTAATTCCAATTGAGCTTAAAAGCTTAAAAGGCTATACGAGACTCTAAAACTTTATAGGCTTATTAAAACTACTTATATCTATCTAATTAAGCTATAAATCTAGGACCAATATGCTAATTACACTAATTTCAATTCCTAAAGTTTCTAAGTACTGTTTTTGGCTTTTTAAACTTTTTTTGACAGCATAAAATAAGCTTAGAAATAAGCTAGAAAATAAAATTTAAGGACTTGTTCGAATTTCAGCTATAACTTGATTAAAAATGCTAAAGATAGGCTATTAATTCCTTACAATTTACTGACTAAAAGTTAATGCAGAGGTAGCAGTACTAAACTTGTTAGTTAGTACTTGGTAGTGTAATATCTAGCTGTACTATCTTAGTAGAGTACTGCTGATATGCTAATTTTGACCCGTTAATATCAGAATTAAATTTGAATTTAAGCTACGAAATATAAGCATAGAAAACTAAATTTTGTGATAAGTATAACTAAACTTAATCTACTTGAATTTATAGCTAAAAATTCTTGGCTGGAGTACTAAAATTATGGTTAGTACTGTTAGTTGTAAGTGCAGCAGTACTAATTATGTTAGTAATGTTAGTGTAAACTTTGAAGTATTACACTAACACAAACACCCGCTTTTAGACTATGACTGCGTTTGAGAAAAAACTTTTTAAGAGACATCTAATGAACAAATATAAAATACAGATAAAACCTAGTTAAAACAAACTTCGCAATCATGATTAAGCAACTGAATAGGTAAAATTCTAAGATTTAACTAAGTAATCTAATTATTTTTGGATTTATGAGGGGAGGTTTTTTTTTGAAGGAAATTAGTAACAAATGATCTTATAACTATTTAACAAAAACAGACTTGAACATATAAACTAAATAGGACTTGAAGAGACATTTAAACACGATAAGCTAAGAGATAAAGCTAAATAAGAAGATCTAAACATAGCATGCAATATTAGTATATTTAAAGTATAGAAATTTATAAGGAAAATGAAAGAGAAACTTTACAAATCCTCTTGCTAAACAAGAGGACCAGTAAAGGCAGCTACGAGTTCTAGACTTATTTGATAAGATAGGGTAATAGTCCTTGGGATCATTCCAAGTTATGATCCCTTTCCCATAAGCTCAATTTAGTAAGCCATATATTTAACTGATTTAAGGTTTAAGTAAGATTAATTCTGAATTCAAATAGCTCTATTTCAGCTTATAGACTGAAAGAGCTTAATATGAGCTTAATAGCTTAATGAGACAATATGGCTTATTAAGAGAGCTTATGACTTTAAATGAGAGCTTAGAAAATGAGATTTAAAACACTAAAAACTGAATTTCATTAATTAAAGAAGCTGATTACAATACTTGAAAAAGGAAATTACATTTAAGAAAATTATGAATTTAAGCTAAAAACTAAAGAATCGACTCCCTTGTGTGTGTGAGAATGAGGCCTATTTATAGTGCTAAGCTGAAGCTTCTAGGTCCTCTTGCCTTGCTCTCTAAACTTTTAATCTCAACCAATCATTTGATCATCAATTGTAGTCGTTGGATCAAATTGTGGACACCTGAGGATTGCCAGCGTGGCATTCTTTGATGTGACGTTTGTGCTAGTTTTGTGAGTGAATTTAGCACAAAACCCACATAAACTTGTGCTTCTTTCATTGATGACGTGGCTCTTCTTGAGAGAAGGTTAATGAATCCCTTGATAAAGACTGATTTGTCCCTGCCATCTTGTAAGAGAGACCTTGAATTGTCTTCCGTACCCTTTAATTTTCATTTGCCCTTTGTTTTACCATGGGGTGAAAACGGGGAAGACGATGAATAGTGTTTGGAGTTACCCGCCTTTTTTATAACTGAGTACGGGGTAAAATTCAGTTGGACTTTGCCCTCTTGGCAATTTCAGTCCCTTTCTTTGTGATTCCATTTCTAGTTATAAATAACTTTGGAAATTTTCAAGATTGGTCCTTGTGGATGTTATAAAAGGATTTTAGCTAAGGTTTGGGCTGAGGCTTGGCTTCTTTGGCTTCTTTTTGTACTCTTCTGAATCTCGTGTCCGTGTTTGCTCATTTTTGACTGTTTTCTTGTGATTTTTGACTTATCCGCACCTGCACACACAAAACACTAAAACAAGCATATTTTTGCCATTTTTGATCTGTTTTGGGTTTAATTGGGTCATTTTAGGTATAAACGGATATGTGTATTTTACACTTATCAAAATTCCCCAAACTAAACCTTTGAAAAGTAGCAAAGATTTTTGTTGAGAGATAATTAAGAGATCACAAGTTATAAAACACCCGACTTCCCATTTTCAAAGATTTTTCTCTTTTTATGATTTTTCTTGGTAATTAACTACCTAATTACAACTTATTTGTGTTGACATTATGTATTGTTTTCATTTTTAGGATCATAGAACAAAAAGCACAATTAAGTGTCTAAAAGATAACTTCATCATCCCCGATTTTTCACTTTTCCCATGCTAAGTGTTAGGATTATGAAAAAGACTCGGTCACCCCCGTGTATCATTAGTATAGCATAGCTCGTAGTCAGAAAGAATCACTTGTAT
>BQNB010198002.1:0-11168 GCA_026074375.1 Tanacetum coccineum | reverse complement strand
TAACCAGACCAGACAGGACCGGACTGATCCGTTTTAGTCTAAAACTTTGGACCTAAGACTGGACTGAAATGTTCGGTCTTGGTCCAAGTCAGTCAGATCTAACAAAACATAATTACATGTTGTGCGTTAGAACAAACCAGGCCAGACCACTGACCAGGAATGAGCAAAAAGGTAGATCGAGTACCAGACTCAAATACGTTCGGTTCGGTTTGATATGGTTTTTGACTCGATCCGTCCGCGGTCTGTAATGCTCATCCCTGGTCTTGCATCTTGTGAAAGTTTAAATGAAATGAAAAAAGGACAATAAAAAAGTTATGTATGTGATTAGATAAAACTATGGGTGGCAATTTGGGTGAGGTTTGGGTTGACAGGTTGGCGGGTTAGAAAAGCTTAATCCGAACCTGACTCGTTTAAATAATCGTGTAAACTATGTCAACCTTAACCTGTATACAAATAACTCAAACCTTACCCATTTAACACGTATATATGTACTTGAGTTGACAGGTTAAATAGGTTATATAGGTTAAATAGGTTAAACGTGTTTCAAGTTGACCCATTTAACTCATTTTATTTACAAAAGTTGGCATATTACACTGGTTAAACAGGTCAAACATGTTTTTGGGTTAGCCCGTTTAAACCATTCAACCCGTATAATAAAATAGAGGAATGCTAGAACCATAATATTTGTACCCACAAAAATATCCACACAATGAAATGTCATGCATATTATTGGATGTATAAAAAAATAGAATCTAAAAAGAAGATAAAGAATACCATAAATTAAGTGACAAGTCATTTTGTGGATGTTTTTTTGTAAAACTTTTGTGGATCTAGCATTTCTCAATAAAATATTGTTAGCTTATCAATTCATAAACACAATCACACGAATTTGCTAGTAGTTGTAGAGAGAGATGGAAGTTCTAGAGAGAGAAATAAACAAAAGAAAAAGGCTACACATTAAAGAGTAAAAATGAGCAACATCCTCTCCACATGAGGAGAGCAATTTATATAGAAAGTTACATGGGATAGCCTTGGGTTTAAGTGGGCTTCCAAGGCTAGGCTTGATCTCTAATTCTCCTGGGCTTGCATTAGTAGCATCTTGTCCTTGAAGTAGTCTGAATCTTGAAGTCGCTTTGGCCTTGGACATTCTCGTGCTATGTGCCCTAGTCCATTACAGTTGTAGCACTTGATGGGTTTCGCTTGACCAGGATTGATAATGCCTCCTCTGTTCTGTCCTCCTACATTCCCAGCTACACCATTTCCTCTTGCATTGTTTCTCTGAAATGGTCTTCCTTGATTATTCGCATTGTATCTTCCACGGACATCTTGAACCACAACTTTCCCGTCCTGAACCATAGCTTTGTTCCTTGCATTAGACGACGCTCTAAGTTGATTGTTTGTTTGAGGAAGATGTGATTTGTACGATTGAGTGAGGAGGGCAAGTGAGTTGGATAAACTTTCAATCAAGTTTTCTGTTGAAGAACTTCCTGAGTTCATTTGAAAGTTGTCAGAAGGATATGGTTCTGTTGAGGATTGAGGAGACTTGGATGATTGTGTTGGATACTGCTGAACTGAGGCGTCCGACACTAGTGCCAAAGGATCATTATTTGGTTGACCGAACCTTTCCATCATAATTCTGTTCTCATTAGCATGCACCTCATGTTGCTTTAAGTAGGCATACAACTGATCACAGTTTGACTCTTTCAAACCTCTGTTAAGTTTGACTTCAGTTATGAATCTACTCCACTCAGGCAACATGTTGTTCACAAACTTTGAGTTAAGCTGCATCCTGGACATGGTCATCTTGATGTTTCTCATGTCATTAATGAGCTTCGTAAACCTAACGTAGTATCCTTGAATGGTTTCTCCTTTGATTTGACGGAAGTGTTCAAATTCATCGTATAACTGAGATTCCCTGTCATCCTTTGTTAACTCAGAACCTTCCAGAATCATCTTCACGTTTTCCCAAATGTCTTTGGCGTCAGTATAGTGATTGATGAGTGAGTAGATGTCCTTTGGTATACCCTGAAGTAGGATATTGGTTGCACGAATGTCAGCTTTATACCTTTCCTTTTCTTCAGCTGAAAGGTCGTTAAGGACTCTAGCACGTACTAGACCTTGTTGAACTGCACCCTCAGTTCCTCCAGTAATAACATCTGAGATCGTTCCCATATGAAATGGTCCTTCTTTAATGGATAGTAATAAACATATATGGACATAAGTGTCTTTGTCACTTCGTCAAATACGGTTATTAAAACCACGGTTCCCTATTAATTAGTATAAATATTGCCTGTGATCAGGTAGAATTTATAAGAATCTCCTTGATAGGATTTCACATCTGTACTAGCCGTTCTTGTTACCAGAGCATCTCAAAGCAGACAACACAGTAAGAGTGAATTAGATAGTTACTATCTTTCTGATTAAGTCATCAATTCTTATACTGGACCAAAATCGATATCCAGTTGACACAAGCTTGATTCATATAGAATCTCGTAAGCCACCTACCAAGAGCTTGTTTGATGTTGGCTCAAAAAGGATTTCCATCGTCACTGTGAATACTAATAGTATCACTCTGATGTTCTGGAAATTATCACAAGGATAATGCGTAAGACTCTTTTGATACCAAATGTTATATAATGATGTACGACATTTTGTATATTGGAATTTGTGTCTTAGAGAGATTTTTTGATGGATCTTGTTGGCTCTAGACTCTATAAGTGCACATTTGTTATTTGGTAAACGGAGGCTGGAGCGGACTGCCACCTTTTCAATATCAATGATCTCGGAATAAGAAAGTCGATAGCAACATGTTGATCTCCATAAGAAATGAAACAAAAATCTTCTAAGAGATTATGAGTGGCTAGGGAGGGTTGTGCATTGCATTACTGGGTCTATGATGTCAGTCTTCAATATCAGAATCATCTTGTGATTACTGATAGATTATGTATTGACCTTGTTTCTGCCTAAAGTTATATGGAGGGCTTCTTTCTTTACACCCTTTATCCTTACATTTCTTTTTATTCTTCAACCCCTTCAGTGCTTACCAAGACTTCATGACTAGTACCTTGTTGGGTTTGTTCTAGTACTAGCTCCATCTCAGTCGGCATTATTCCCTTTCTCACTTTACTACTTTTTTTGATCATACCTAGGACTTCTACTCTATCTAGTAGAGTGTTCCTGGGTAGATCCCTCCGGTTCTGGCTGGATCATGGAACGAATATACCTAACCTTAACCACCTTATAACTCCTTAAGAAACAACAGTTGGTCAGTCTTTGGGGTATTGCCATGAAGATCCATAAAACCATTGATAAAAATCAATCAACGTGTTTGAGATATCATTTAAGACACATTGAGGTTTCTAGAGTTACCAAAAATCTCCCCTTACACATATGCACTATATTATGAAAGTATTTTGCACATGTGAGGTTTGGGAACGCACTTATAGATTGAAGATTGTATCCGTTATTAATCCGTATTGATCACATTTTAATCACTATTCTCCCCTTAAAAATTGCATATGTGGTTACAATTTTTGACAATAAGTGAATTAAAAATAAGTTAATGTCCGGAATTCACATGAGCACATAAGTCTTGGGAGAACAGGAGTGCATGCAGAATAAAACTTATACTTATTATACTCCCCCTCAATGAAAGAATAGAGTGAAAACTTAGAGAGGGAGTTTGTTGAGCACATAATTTTGAAAGAATTTGAAATTTATCTTTTTGAAAATATCTTGAAAATTTGTGCCCAACTAGAAAATGATGTTGTATGAATCATATTAATTATCATTTCCTTAGTGATTCTCTTGAGCATTCAAAACTTTGAATGTTTATGTGACATTGCTCAAGACCGAGAAGATATGAACTTCCCGTTGTATAGGATAAATGGACATAAATGAACATTTTCCTATCTATGAAGACCGAGTTCTAAGCTGACATTTACTTAGAAGTCATAGAGAAAAAGTGAAAGGACATGTTTTGAAAGCATTTAAAAACTCTCGCTCGAACTTCATTTATTCACCCGTGTTAATATTAATCAACATTTCTAGGTGCGCAAATGTTATCGATTGTCGAGAGACATGTCGGAGAAGAGTATTTTTTTTTAATTTTTTGATTTTGTATTTTGCTTTTATAGGTTTTATATTTTTAATTTTTTGATCGGGTTGCAGGATATGGCTATGGCTGATTTCGAATCATAATAGATTGGAATTTTGTTGAAGTGATAGCCATAATCTGTTAACTGTGTCCGCATCCAAAGTACTTGGGCACAACAAGCGGATAGAGACACATATTCTGTTTCTGTGGTCGACAGCGTCGTACAGTCTTGTTTCTTTTAGGACCAGCTAACTAGCTTTTCGCCCAAGAATTGAGCTCCACCGGAAGTACTCTTGAAGGTGTCTTTACATCCCGCATAATCAGCATTTGAAAATCCGGTTAGTTCAAAATCAGAATCCTTCGTATACCAGAGACCCGTATTAACGGTTCCTCGGAGATAACGAACGATCTTTTTAACTTCCTTGAGGTGTTTCTCAGTTGGCTTAGCCTGGTACCGAGCACATAAACAAGTAGCATGTACAATGTCAGGTCTACTAGACATAAGATACATTAGGGCACCAATCATGCTACGATATTTCGTTGCATCGACTGGACACCCATTTTGATCAAGGTCAAGCTTGTCTTTGATCTCCATTGGTGTACCAATGGGATCGCAAGTTTCCATTCTATATTTTTTAAGGATTTCTAACATGTAGTTGGATTGGTTTATAAATATGCCACAAGGGGATTGGTTAACTTGTAAACCAAGGAAAAATGTCATTTCCCCTATCATCGACATTTTGAAGCGGCCTTTCATGAGGTCAAAAAATAGTTAGGTATACCTAGGGTGAGTAGAAGCAAAGATAATATCATCAACATAGACCTATACCACTAATATGTCGTCCTCAAAGCGTCTTATAAAAAAATTCGGACCAATGGTGCCTTTAAAGAAGTGATCCCGCAGGAGAAACATTGATAGTTCATCGTACCATGCCATTGGTGCTTGTTTTAACCCATATAATGCCTTCTTTAACTTGTAGACATGGCTTGGATGATCAGCATCGATGAAACCTTCAGGTTGACACACGTACAAGTCTTCTTTTAACGTACCATGCAAGAATGCAGTTTTCACGTCCATTTGAAACACCATGAACGATTTGTGTGCAGCATATGCCAAAAATATCCTGATAGCTTCCATTCTAGCAACCGGAGCGAAGGATTCTTTGAAATCTATTCCTTCCTCTTGCTGGTACCCCCTCATAACCAGATGAGTCTTGTTTTAGATGACCATGTTTTCTTAATCATGCTTGTTTTTAAATAACCATTTCAAGGTAAGAGGTTTTATGTTATCCGAAGGAGGAACTAACACCCATACATCAAGCCTTTTAAACTGAAGAATCTCTTCTTGCATTGATTCAATCCATGCAGGGTCGGTCATAGCCTCATTGACATTATGTGGTTCCATTGTGCTCACCGTTAATGAATACATGCACATGTCACCATCTGTTCTTAATTGATTTCTGGTCAGGACTGGTCGTGAGGGTTCTCCAATCACTTATTCCAGAGGGTGATCCTTAGTCCTTTGATATTCATGAGGGTACAGTTGTTAAAACGTATTCATGTTCGATGGATCCACATATTGTGAGGATGATGATTCAGCAGCACTTATAGATGGAGTAGCAAAAGGATTTACAAATGTATTATCATCGAACATAGCATTCAGAACACTGTCAGCAATTGTTGCAGGATAAGGCTGACCATGTTGTTGTTGTGTTTCGAGCTCGTCAACATTCTGTGAAGTGCTTGGAATACTGGTTGCTTGAGAGAATGAATTTGTTAGTGTTAGGACAGTGTCTGATGTTGTTGTAGTTGTCATTAGAGTCTGAAGAACTTGAGGTGCTTCAGCAGCCAGAGCAGTTCTTGGAGCAGCTGACAGTTGACCACCT
The DNA here is from genome assembly GCA_026074375.1 of Tanacetum coccineum. Classification (NCBI taxonomy): domain Eukaryota; kingdom Viridiplantae; phylum Streptophyta; class Magnoliopsida; order Asterales; family Asteraceae; genus Tanacetum; species Tanacetum coccineum. The sequence goes on along the minus strand of BQNB010198002.1, from coordinate 5,186 downwards.
ATATGATCATCATACATAGCTTTAAACAGTCAATCCAGTTCACCTTTAGTTGGTCATTGAGTTGTTATTGTTGATGGAGCATACAGGAGATCGAGTCCTGAACTGATTTGTCTAGAAGTCATGCTTTAAAGCCCGGGTTTTAAACTGATTTGTTTAAAAGCCATAGCTGAAAGCTCATCAAATGTCACATTCACGGTCTCCATGATTTTCTTTGTCCTTCGATTGTACACTCTGTAAGCACAGGAATTAGCAGAATAACCAATGAAAAAGCCAATATCACCTTTTGCACCAAGCTTCCCAATATCTTCACGATCATTCTTTAGATAACAGAGAGCCCTAAAAATATGAAGAAAGGAGATATCTAGTTTTCTGCCATTTATAAGCCCGTATGGTATTTTGTCAAATCGACGATGAATGATGGAGCAATTTTGAGTGTAGCACGCAATAGCAATTCCTTTAGCCCATAAGAATAACGGTACACGAGAAAAGATCAACATTGTTCTAGCAGCCTCCACTAGCGTACAGTTTCTTCATTCCACTACTCCATTTTGTTAAGGGGTGCGAACAAAAGATGCTTGGTGAGAGATGCCGACACTCTTAAAGTATTCTTGAAGCACTTGGTTCTTGAATTCTGTATCGTTCTTGGTTCTTACAATAATGACAGGAGCTTAAAGTAGAACAGTAATTCTCTTAAGAAAGGTTTTAATCTCCTCTGGTGCTTCATCTTTTGATCTGAGAAAGACTACCCAGGTGTAACAGGAGTAGTCGTCCACAATTACCAAAACGTATCGCTTTTCATTTATGCTAGCGATTCTCATTGGACCACATAAATCCATATAAAGAAGGTGTAACATCTGCTTAGAATTTGGAACAGGTTTGGGTGGGTGAGATACTCTTTTGCTATTTCTTTGCTCATAAGAGGGACAAAGATGTTCTTTATGGTATTTGAACTTTTGAAGACCGATGACAAGATCATTTCTGGCAAGGTCATTTATGGTGTCAGAGTTGAGGTGGGATAAGCGTTGATGCCATAACCATGACTTGGTAGAAGTAGCACGAGCCATAAGGCAAATTAGAGATGCAGAGGCCATATCATGGAGATTGATGGTGTAGAGGTTTGTTGTACGATTTCCTTTTAGCAAATCAACTACTTCAAGATTTCTAATGAAACATGTATTTCTTCTAAAAGTGACCTCTAGATCTGAATCACAAAACTGCCAAACCGAGAATAGGTTGTGCCCCAAGCCCTCAACAAAATAAACCCTGGTGATCAATATATTTCCCCATTAAAGATCACCGAAACCCAAAATTACAGCTAGATGATCATTACCAAAGCGAACGGTTCCCAAGAACTTCCAGACAAATTTGATGAGAAGCTTTAGATTCCTGGTCATATGCTTGGAACAACCCGAGTCGACGCACCATAAACATATTTGGATAACCTGCCAAGGAAAAAGGTGGAATTTGGAAACCATTTGATTGTAGGTTCCTGAGGGTTAGGAGTACATGCATTATCACCATTCGAGTCACTAGATGCAATTATCTTTCCTTTATGGTCAAACTTCATTCCACTGGGTGACCACCTAAGGTGCATTCTAGGTTTACTAGGCTTAGGTGAAGCAAGTCTTTCTTTGGGCCCTACATTCTTGGGTTTTTAGATCTAAGCCTTACGTTTTGTTTGATTTGCAATATTTGAAACATTTGCTTTTTGTTTCTTCCTATGAGAATTCATGCCATTCACATAATTAAGCACACAAGCATCATGATTTGCAGTAATTAAACATTGCTTACACATAGCATAAACAATTTTAGATTTATCATTCCGAATAGCAAGCTTAATGTTATTACATTTAGATAACATATGTTTCTTATTCTTAAAAAGCAGTAAATTCCTAGGGTGATCTTCTACTTCGACTTCTTTATTCATGATGCGACTACTCTTAGACACAGAAGGGACCCTATCATTCTTTGTATTGCTCCTAGGCTGTGGCCTTCTGGTCTTAGTAGTGATGTCTATTCCTGTAGAAGAAAAACCATTTGAGTCAGAATTAACAACTTTCTTAATGATGACATGAGGTTGTGGAACAGTGATCGGATTTGTCCTAACGCTTGCTTTAGTTGGTTTGTTAGGCACAAACTTTTCTTCCCTAGAGTTCTTAAAAGGATTGATCCTAAACATTCCAGGGGCAATTACTTTATCATTGTCTATAACCTTTGAATCATTGGCAGTAGGTACCGAGTTTGAAATGACTGGATTTGACAAATCATGCATCTTATCGACCATTTGAGGAATCCGAGTTTTTGAAATTTTTTGACGTTTAGATTGAAATGCATTAGGTTGTCTTACAACAAATTGGTTTCTTAAAGATTGCAAAAACGGTTTCCTCTTGGTCGATTGATTTGCAAATTTAGTATTCGAACTTGTACTTTTGGAGGTGTCCTTTTGTTCAGAAACCTTATCAAACAACTAAGCTCTTAGCTTAGCATTTTTATAAATCATGTCATGTAATTTATTCTGCAAAGAGTCAGTTATTAATTTGGTTTGAGTCCGTGTCACATTTATAGAGTAAAACAGGTTCTTGTACGCGGTCTTAAGATAAGCATTTTCCTTTTCTTAATTCCGGACCTGAAACTCTAATTCTACGTTCTTATTTTTAAGTTTCTGAGGCAAAGGATCAAGGGTATTTGATTCACATGGAGTATCCTTACTTTTACCCTTTTGATCTCCCAACTGAGCTTGCAACCGTTCGATCTTTTGTTGCATGTCATTATAAGCCTTATCGTACGAAATTTTGTCATATTTACATTCTTCACATTTTTTGTACCGAACATTCCAAAGTTTAGCGTATTCATTCTACTTTTTTATGATATAATTTTCAAAACGTTCTTTCGTACGATCAAGCTCAGTTCGGAGATTTAATGTATCTATAACAGAATTATTTTGCACAATACACATAATATCCTGACTGACAACTGCTCTCAATAGACGCTCAATTTCTAATTCCAATGCTTTATGCTTAGCAAGAGATTCATCAGCTTCATTTGCAAGAGATTGGAAGTCTCGAACAAATTTGGCTGCTTCTTTTAAAAATTGTATTTTAAAATTTTACACTCTAGCATCAACTTGGTTAACGACAAGGAAAATTTCATTTTTACAATTTTGTGAATCTCTTGGTGAGCAGAAGACGACCAATTATGTATATCTAAAGTCATTTTTTGTTTGACAACATGTTGAAGAGTTACAATGGTTCTTTTTACCTCATTTAGAAATTTCCGTGCAACACTTGGTGTAGTATCATCCGAAAACTCTTCATTTGGTATTAAAATTGAGTTAAAAACATTGGCCATTTTGGAAGCATTTAAAAGATATAACTCTTCACATGACTTGTCCGTTTGAGAAATGAAAACCCCCGAAAGATGATTAATCTTTGTATAATTTGCTAGTTTTATTTCTTTGTTTAATTGTTTCATTTTTAAGCGACTCTCTTGAACAAGTTCTAGTGTCTCCTCCGAATCATACACAGTGGAAGGATCATGTTTTTCTAATAGAACTTTGCCATTATACAAACTATGTTGTTTCTGTTGAGCTTGCTTGAGATAAAAAGGATTTTGATAACCCAAATCCATTTTATGTTCGGAGTGGTATAACAAGTTTGGCTTAGGTGAAAGCATGTGCATCGTTTGAATTGATTGACCCGTTTTGACTAAAATATTATCTAATTCCTTTATCTTATTCTCTAGTTGAACTTGTTTATCAAGAAGCTCATCTTTATGTATTTTGAAATCAGACTTCAACCTTTTCTTTTCTTCAAGAAGAGAAGAAACGATTGATTTTTCTTTTGAAAGCTGTTTATTTAAATTTGAAATTTCCTCATTCAAAGCCGTTATTTGTTTACCTGAACTTAAGTGAAGTGCATTTATCTTTTTAGTAAGACACTGCTCTTGATAAACAGACTGTTGATAACACCTTTCAAGTTTGTCATATTTTTCTTGACTGATTTCAAAACATTTTTCTTGATTTTTATATCTAGCAAGCTCAGTGGTCAATTTAGCATATTTTTTTCTCTCATTTTGCAATTGACCATGTTGACTTTCTCAACTTCTGCAACTAAATTAAGCAATGATGATTCTTGGTACGCACGTGTTTCCTCAACAGTTACAGGATGTTGTTCTACTGTTCCCCCACCTTGTTCCACACTAGAGACCTTAGAGATGACATTACTATCATTCTGTGGTACTTGGTGTGGTTCAGGAATGGGCTCGAGTAGCTCAGTATACTGCTCCTCTTGAGTAAACATATTAAATATCTCATCATTATAGCACTTGTCATGAAGTTGTACCTCAGCTGATCCGTCTGAGTCATAGACAGGAGCTTTGTCAGTCTGAGTACCCGATGTCGATGCTTGCTGCAGATTAGCCATCAAAATGCAGTTTGCATTGACTTCCTCAATCTCATCCAGATCCGCTGCAGCAGCCATCAAGTCAAACTCCTCAGCTTGCAGTTGGATTCCTGCTTCTTCCTTTTGAGCAATCAGCAACTGAGTCTGAAGATAAGCTGCATCCCTTCTCCTTGGTCTGACTGTGCAATTCCTAGCGAGATGACCCAATCCTCTGCAGTTGTAGCACCTTATCTGATTACCATTGTTCCCATTTGCATTACCCTCAGCCCGTGCTGCTACAACATTACCATTTCCATTCTGATGAGCTATACCCGGAACAACAATTACCCCATTCTGATTTCCAACATTCTGAACACCCGGATTCTGAACTGCATTCTGAACAACCTGATTCCCTACATTCTGCCCAGCATACTGTCTAAACTGATTCCCCCCATTTCCTCCAACCATCTGCATTTGATTATCTTGACCCAAATTCATACCCGGCTGAGCAATCTGCCTATTTTGAGGGTTGGATGAAATTATCTGGTTGTTGTTGGTTGGTGTAGAGTAGTTTAGTTTGAATGCCTTGGCCATTAAAGCAAGTGCCATGTTCATTGCATCTAATGCAGTTGTGGGATTTGAGATATCTTCAGGATTTTACAGTGGATGATGCAGGTAGTTCGTGTTGAATGAAGGTTGTGGGACAAAGTTGTTGTTTGGTTGAGGATGTTGTAGGTAGGTAATGAGTGATGAGTGATCTTGGTGAAACAGTGTCTGTGTGTTTGCCATTAATGCCAAAGGATCATG